>JBBPDB010000153.1:2427259-2445177 GCA_037974465.1 Brachypetersius altus
CACTAATGTGTGCAAGCACTCTTTTTTAACTGCAGACTAATTAGCAGTTGTAATCAGATACAGGTGTTTGTTTTAGAAATGCAAAGTGCATGGTGATTCCATATTTTTTTTCCTCTGTTTGATCTTTAAACCAGTTGTCATTGACTACAGTTATCTTTCTTTGTTTTTTTTATACAGCCATAAGTTTAATTTGTTGAGTGAAAATAGTTTAGTGTAACAACAGGACACCATTTTACCATCATAAGATAATCCATGTTATTATACTATATTTTGCTGTGGCTGATCAGTGTATATATATTTGTGTATGATCAGATAACATGAACCCACCTGATTGTGATTTCGAAAATTTGACTGAGTTTGCTCTGGAGCATTGTAGCCTGAGGAAAACAAACCTACGTTAGTGTTGAACTTGAACACATTTTCCTAAAAATGAATGTGAGTCAATAAAGCACACTTACTCTGGCTCCACAGTGGGCAGCAATCTCCTCAAACGGAGCCTTCTGGAACTTCTCTACCACCTGTCTCCTCCGCTCCCTCTCCTGTTCCTCCATGCCCACACTATCCACTACAGAACACAGGCACACAGCAAGACACTCAGCATGCCTTATGCACTCTAAACACTAGAGATGTGTAGATGGGAACTGTTCTCTTTTAAGGATCGTTTGGTCTAAAATAAAAAGCTGAAGTCTGAGGTGTGAGCATCAGTAGTGCAGGTGATGAACTAACACAAGCAATTAATAGATTTCATTTTCTCACAAAAAAACTGAATATAGATATTATTTGAAAATACAAAACCATTAACACTAGATTATTGTAACTAGTGACTAATCACGTCGACTAGAGATCCACCACTATATATATATATATATATATATATGTAAGAGTTGTGGTTAGTTGCAGATGGCCAGAAGTCAACCAGTAGCTGTAAAAGTAATGAAGTAAAGGTAATTCCAGTCTGGTATAGGCTCACCAATAGCATTCTTCAGAGCCTCAAATGTGATTTCCTCAGCTGGCGTTCTCTGTAGGACAGAGTGATACCACAAGATTAGACAGACTGTGAATGAAAGAGTGAGACTGAACATGTCTTCGTGAATATAAGATAAGATAAGAAACCTTTATTAGTCCCACAAGTGGGAAATTTACATTGACTCGGTAGAAGTGGACAGAACAAAGGTGAGAGCAGCAGAAATGAAAAACAATCAAATAGAATCAAAACAATAGAAAATGTATACTATACAAGAAACATAAAATCTGGATGTGTGAACTGGAAATTTTTTTTTTTTTACTTAGTTAAGTGGTTCTTGCCATTATGTGCAGTAGAACAGTAGTGGAATAGTATCACTAACTGTGGACCAACCCGACCATCACAATGAAGGCAAGAAACTCCACTAATGAACTCTTGATGAATTAAATACCATTCCAGATCGATTCCCTCATGAATCAGATTAAAAAAATTAACAATGCACCAAAAATAGCACATTTCACCCAGGAATAATATTCCACTCCAAAAATTGCACATGTTGCATCAGAAAACCTACAGTGTATTACTTGTACTGGATGTGTGTATTAGATGCATTTTACCTCCTCTTTCTCAGGACTATTTCTGGACTCCACTTCCACCTGCAGAGATATTGTTTCTCCAATACTCTTCCTCTTTGACAGCCTGTCTTCATCTAGGAAAAAGAACAACTACAGTAAACCTCCAATGGCACCAAAGCTTTCAAATATATCATGTATAATATGGCTTTTATAATTCTGAGACTTTAAGCATCAGCTTACACTGATACCAAATAGATATTTCTTTCATTAAAAAGTACTCAGCATTACAATTACATTTTTTAATTAAAGAATCAAGGTCAAACTGCTCATCCGGCGATGCTGTAAATCTAGTTTTAGTTATAGAACTTAAATTTATCCTCCAGCTTGTTTTAAGGTTAGAATTGGGCTTCACGAGGTTCCTGTTACTTTGCTGTGCTTTTGATTATATTGTGCTACAAGCAATTCTGTGATTTTTCAGGCTGGATTTGTTACAGAAGCATTGTTTATCAGCTGTTACTTGCTGTTTTATAGTTTATACCTGTGAACTGAGGTACATAAGGCGTGGCCAGTTTCTCTGTGTTATAGCCACTGCCGCCCAGCACTTCTGTGATTTTAGCCTGTTGAAAAAGCATTTCTCCTTCTGGCTTCTCCAGTGCCTCAGGGATCCTGTCACATGAACATGGGGAATAAAATGGGAGAAAGACACACAGCTCACAGTCAGCACTAACAAGGCCTCTCACAAACAACCCAAAGACAGCTGTCTGATTAAAATGTAATGAGAAACTGTCCAGCGAAGTAACCTTCACCTGAGAGCTTTATTTAGACATGTAGCGACACATCAATAACTCCATTCACAACTTGCAGTACAATTAAGGACAGCTGAGGTAAATGAGTGACTCATAGTCCATGGAACTGTGTAACAGACATTGCTATTTTGATACTGCACAGTTATGTGCAATGTGAAAACATACACGGCCCAAGGTTCCTTCGTTTTTATCAGTTTCAGGTAATAAATTATAACTTCAAATTAAACAGGCCTCTGGAAATGGTTAAGCCAACTCACTGACAGAAATAAAATCAAATTACTGCTTGCTGTTTTAATGTTATTTGCACTTATTTGTTTATCTGAATAAATGTTCACTGACCAGCTAAACAAATTTCTTTTAAGCAATTTCCCTTAGTGTCAATCAATATTTAACAACAATGAAGTTGCTAATTTACTTAAATAATGTAAAGCAGTTTGAAATCTTTATATTTGGGCTGGTATAATCCCCTTCAGTTATAAACATTTCAATGGTGCTGTGGAAATTTCCTCCATCCTCTTTGGATGTGACCGAGGCACAGCTGTGTGATATTATGCGGTTTGTGATTGGGAGGCCTCAAAGTGCATGACAAAACTCTGCTAATGGTTTTTACATTTGTTTTGCATTTTATTTCTTTTTCTGGGGTCCATCGATGGCATTTGATCAGGTCCATTAAACAAAGCTGTCATAATTCATTGTAATATGATTTCCCAACCTCTCAAAGCCATTACAATTAAAACCCACTATTTTGCAATTTTTTCTTTAAGGCCATGTTCATCCGTACACGGGTATTTCTTAAATGAAGAAGAAAAAAAAAAGTTTTTCTGTGTGTGGCCTTTCGCCCACACGTAAACAACGTTTTGGGTCAGCGAAAACCTCATCGCCGGTATTGGACGGAACAGTGGCCTTGGCGTCCTTTTGACAATGATTGTGTGGGGATGGAGATATTTTTGAAAACATGTCCGTGTCGGCGTGTTTTTTTTTGGTTTGTTTGGTTTTTTTTTAACAAAAACGGAAAATCTGTTTTCAGAAATACTTGTGCATGTGTGAACATGGCCTAAGACTGATATGTTAATGCATATTTTTAATATGACAAACTCCAAGATTTCTGACAGGACTTACTTGGGGTTTTCAATGAAAACATCTTCAGGCAAAAGAAACGCTGATTCTTTTTGCCTCATTTCTATCACCTGCAACAACAACAAATAAACAAACTGTTAAGAAACAAACTAACATGTACACAGGAAAGGACACAAGCTTACACAAACACAGAAGGTGCTGCATCCTTGTGTGGCACGGACCTCATGAACGTGCTGGCAGAAGGTGGGCACGGTGGTGAGCTGGCAGATGAGGTTGAGGTAGGCAGCAGAGAGGGCATGAACAGCACAGCGGTTGTACACAGACAACGTCTCCTCACTGGTCAGCGCCAAGTCCTGCACACAAAAGAACCAAATATTACCATGAGTTATAAGCAACTTTATTAGCATTCAATATTTTTAATACATTAAGTTTAGAATGTTTATACATTCCATTGAACTCAAACTGAACAATTTGTGGTAACCATATTACAACCCCTACTCGTTCAAACAGCTTTCCACGCATCTTCTTACATCTTTATTACTATTTTTATGAAATAATCAGCTGGAATTTAGTAGTTACTTGGATTTCATACAAGATGCAAAATGTAAGGGTAGAATAAAGGAAACACAGCCACAGTTTGTTTATTTTTGTTCATCATGCATTACATTTAAATTTGTATTTAATTTCTCCTGTTAGATGGAAGGTGTAGAGCTGGGAGGTGGTAGGCACAGAGAATTAAAGTAAACCGGGACGCTGGTGTTGTCGCCCACCACTCTCATACCCATCATACCTCTGGGTTCTGCCCTTTCTAGCTAGGCTGCTCTAGCTAGAGATGTCAGTCTTAATTTGCACTCCTCAAAGATATAAATAATCCTCTGCAACATTAAACAGAACTAACTCGCTCCTCTGTTTTCTCCGAGGGGAACTGCTGACTGGTCCCGGCTCCATTCATGCCCTTCCCCAAGCTGGGGCATCCGGCAGCCTATCTGCCTATAACCTTATTCACTAAGACCTGTTATTTATTCACTATTCTCATCCCTGTCTCTCTGGGTTGACATGAGAAGGACAGGTTCCCCTTCTGAGTCTTGGTTCCTCCTGATGTTTCTGCCTCCAGCTGAGGGAGTTTTTCCTTGCCTCCGTCACCTATGGCTCACTCATTAGGGGCTCGGACCTGGACTAAGTAAAGCTGTTTTGTGCCAACCTGGCTGTAAAAAGCGCTTTATAAATAAAATTGAACTGAATTAAACTGAACATTTGAGGGAAATGGAAAAACAGCTAGAATTTGTTTTTCAGAAGATTAAAGCAACGGTTTGAAAAAAAAAAAAATACATGATTGAAATCAAAATTGTGTTTTAGAAATGGACCTACAAGGCCAATATTGCTATCCAAGGCAATTCACAGCATAGCTTAAAGCATACAGAGTTTTTAAACAACTACTTCCAATGTGTTTAAGAAGTAGTGCTGATCTAGTTTTTGTGAAATACAGGCAAATCTAATCCAAGATGAGATCTCTGCAGCCCTGGTGGTGTCTGAAATGGCTGGCTGTGGAAGCTTTGTTCGTTTTTGTAGCTCATAGTAACTCCTGAACCAAATCCAAGTCTGCACCACCTTAACAAAGAACTGGATTGGGTGACTACTGACTTGTAATGTTTTTAGCAATGTTAGCCTCACAGCTCCAATACTAAATGAGAGAAAAATCAATGGATAAGTGGGAAATTGCCAAACCACTCCTTTAAAAACATGAACAGCAGAACTATTAAATCCCAAATGGAAGTTTTGTGTCCTGTTGTGTTATGTATAAATCCTAATCATCATCATCATCATGACAGTGCAGATGCAGTGAGTACATTGTAGTTGCTCTGAAACGACAAAATCTTATCGTTTCAGTAGAGTTCACTCCCATGTGGAGGCATCAGATGGTACAAAAACCTGCCTGTGAAACCAATGACCACAAGTCGCCCCCCACTTTCTACCCTTGTGTCTAGGAGCAAGGCACTTAACCCTAAGTTTCTCTAGGATAACTGTCCCTGTAACTAATGATTGCAAGCTGCCCTTTATCTTTAAAACACTTCTTCAATTCTAGAGAACTTGCCTTGAAACAGTGAAAGATTGTTTTGAAAACTGTGCCAAGCACAATATCTCTCTGACCTGCAGGGCCAGGGTCAGACGGATGAGGTCCACCACCACCTCTTCGTTCGCGAGCTCCATGCTGATGAGAGCGAGGAGTGTGTAGAGCATCTCAAAATGTGGCTGCACACTGCTCTGCTCCTTACACGACAGGTAGATGTGTCTATACAGCTGCTGCGCATGCTGCAACACACACACACACGTTGTTCATCATTCTTACAAAGCAAAATTTTGCACTACACAGCTTCTGTGTGATTAACACACAGAAAAAAAGCTATACAGTACCAAGCAAAGGTCTTAGGCACCTATGCAAATGGTTTAAAGATATTTTCTCAGTGTGTATCTTTTGGCCACCAAAATGAACATTAGAATAAATGCAAAACAAAAAGCAATAAAGTAAAAAGTATCAAGATTTGATATTTCGTTTGAGCTGATGAGGAGAACACGGGTTCGGTTCCAGATTCCTCCTCGGTTCCTCCAGCCGTTGTTTGCATTTGTAAAATTCCATCAGCGGCTCCTGATTTAGTTTAATGAAGTCAAACCAGGTTTCAGATGAAACTAGACATAATACTGGACTTCAACAAGGACCACATTGAAAACATAAAATCACTTTTTACTGTATATTGTTTACTTATACAGTTTATTCTTTTTAGTGTATCTAGTCATTTTAATATAGAAAAAAAAACACACCACTCATCTCAACAGTTGTGAGGTAAAAAAGTGAAGTAGTCAGGATAACTGGAGAGTACCTTCTTCATGAAAAGGTTGTCTTGACGGGAGCATTTCTCCATTTTCAGTTTGAGCACAGAGATGTCTGAAATGATGCTACAGAGAGGAAGAGGAAACCATTCAATACAACTACATTTCATGCACCAACCGTTGTTATTTTAAGCATTCTTTCATTTTTAGCACCCTCTTAACAGTCACTGTAAATTTCAGTGTGATCTGAATATTTCGATCTGCACTACCAAACATACAGACCTGATGGTGGAGAACTTGGGGAGGTTGTCATGGCGATCAATGAGACTGACAAGGATTTCGAGGACAAGCAGACGGATGCGTGCGTCCTCCAAAAGAGCGAAAGACAGTAGTGGGTCCAGGAACGAGGTGGGTAGAGCAGTCAGCATGTTCGTGCTCCGGAAGCCATTCGTAACCTACAGGCCAAGGGGAGAAGGAACGTCAAGGCTTCTTTTACTACATGCTTGGTAAAAAATTGAGAAAGACTATCTTAAACCCTACTGGAGCTAGATTACCTTCATTAGAGGACACTGTGTAACATATACACACATGTATTCCGTAAAATACAAGTGTTAATGGACAAAGTATCTGTGTAAAACCAAATTACAGGAGACCATTGGCAAAACACATTACAGTGAATCACAGAGCTTGTCGGTAAGCTCTACCAACTACTGCAGCTTCAAGCTAAAAATAATCCATCCGAAATTAAATTAAATATGCCATATATTCTACATCAAATGTGCCCTGCATTTTTGTTTTAAATATGTGTTCAGAATGAAAAGTAAGAGAGACGGTACCTGTCTCAGAGATTTCAACAACATGATCTGGACCATCCTGTCGGACCTAAACAACACAGCAAGTTTAAAATTAAGCCCTGCAATGATAAGTGCACTGACATGGTAGTGGCATATTAGGGCGTTTTCACATATAGTCCTCTTTAAAGGAACCAAACTTGGTCCACTTTTTGGACCACTTCTAGAGGTCTAACAGAAAAGGAACTCAATTGAAAGGGAACTCAGTTCTCTTCTGTTCCACTTCAGCTAAGATGGGGTCTCAGTTCTTTTCTGTTCACACTTTAGTTCCTCATCCAACCAGCAGCCACTGTTTCTTCACGTTCCCCTTTCTTGGCATTATTTTTCTCCATAAGAGAGTAGATGGTTAAAAGCTCTACCGAATTTCTACATTTTCCACAAAGATTACTACTGATGGAGAGCAAGAATACAGAGCAAAAAGGTCTGAACAACTTGGTAGAGAAACTTGGTCTTGACAAGAATATTTATTAATTTATTCATTTAGTGTTTTTGAATTATTAGCATTTATTATTTTGTATTTATTAGTTTATTTCTTTATTGGCTGTTGTCTTTTTCCAGGACTGTACCACGTGATGTAGCACAAGCCTTGAGGCCGAAAACAGTCGAAGCGAACTGACGCCACCTCCCAATGTTTATTTCAGAGGAGTCGGAGTTCGTTTGTTCGTGTTCACATATTACACAAAAAATGCTGTGTGTGTGTATATGTGTGTGTGTGTGTGCGCAGTACAACACAGTAATGGTGATCCTGTGGTTGACCTGTCTGTGTGTTAATAAAAAAAATAAGTCACTATTCAAAATGGGTATGACTACTGAAAAGGCTGGTCAGTGTATACAGACAAATTGTAGACTTTCAATCTTGATCCAATAGAAGCATTTTTCTAAACCAGTGAAAGAGACAATTCCTGCTACAATTCTATTTACAGACTTCTCACAGTAAAGGAATCAGCTCTATTTTGTTATTTCTGTATGTCTAACACAATTATCCTGTTGTGTTAGCATTAATATACAACCATGCACTTGCATCCAGTTTTGTCAAACAGCAATTCTGGTCAGGTTTGGTTTCTGAGGGCCAGTGCCTAACGTGGTTTGATGATTTCTCTGTACAAACTTGTTTGCTCATCTGTAGGTGTGGCAGCAGAGAAATCACTAAACTATGCCGGACTTTGGTCCTTCAGGACAGGAAATCAATATCACCGCTGTAATTTTTTATGGACACTCAAGAGGCTGCAGTACCTACCCAGAGGCTGCAGGTGGCAGTGTTGGGTGCATGCCTGGAATTGGAATCTTCCCCATGATGAAAAGCATCACCTCAGAGCGCTGGTATGTGGGCAGAGTGCTGGCAAAGGAACCTAAAACCACAAACAGTCAGAGAGAAGGCACAGTCAGAATTCAGAGTACGTTCAATTAAACATACCAGAAATGGGTACTCTAATGTGTGCATTTGCTGAAAGACCAACAACATCAACCACAAGACACACATACTTAGACGCACTGTGACCCACTTACCTATGGTCTTGATGACAGCATCCTGGAGCTGCCGTTCTTCATGCTGTTTAATGGTCTTTGTGCCCGAGGAGGTGCAGTCATAAGAGCCAGTGAGCTCGTAGTCCACACTGAGCTTCAGGTGCCTGAGTAGAGTGTTAAAGACCTCCAGCACGGTGGGGCCTAAGTCAAACACACACCCACAACCACAAAAGACACCCCAAAAGACAGAGTTCATACAAACATTCATACATAGATACATTAAATAAATAGACAAATATTACACATTAAAGATTTTTTCACCCAAAACCCAAAAGATTTCATGTTGCACTTGTAAATACTGCAAAGCTTTTATTGCTTCCTTGTTTTAGTCTCTATTAATTATAGTGTGCATGATTAAAGGAACAACCATTTGCTTACAATATGCCAAGTGTGAGTGTTAAAAGCTTCCAAACATTTCAGCATTACACATGATAACACTTTCACTTATCACACTACATTTTCAGACCCCAAATATGTTATTTGGCTGTGAATTTTTGGCTAAATTTGTAATAGAGAAAGCGTCAATAGTTTTCAAGAGAGTTTCACAAAGCTCTGTATGTAATAAAAAAAGCGACTTCTATTTCCTAGATACAGGGAACAGTCTTCCTGGAGCAACTTGGGGTCAAGGGTCATGCTCAGGAACACAGTGGTTGTATGCGGAAGGTAGGATTCGAACCCATGATCTCTTGGCCAAGAGGCAAGTATCCTACCCACTAGGCATCACTCCAACCATATATTATCTAAAATAAATGAGACGGTGTTGACGCTTAAGAAGGGAGAATTGAAGTTGGATACCAATAGTCATGCCTCCCTCTAGTGGACAAGGAGTTACACAGCAATTGGCAAATTAGTCCGTTTTCCCGCTACAACCTGCCAGAAGCAGACTAGTGAATAAATTAGCAAGTTTTAGTGAAACGTGCGAATGAAATGCAGCACATTTAAGTCTGCAGCTTCACCTTTCAGACCCCCTTCTCAGCATGTGTATTCCCATCTGATATACCACACAGTTTACAGTTTCCCTGCTTCTAACATACTTGATTCCACTCGACAGGTAATTCACTAGTTTAACATGAGCTTAAAACAGGTGTCTGCACGGAATGTAAAGATGTATATACGTTTTGTTTTAGAAAAATTCTTGACTCAAATCAAAGTCGGATCAAAGAGGAAACAATGAACACTATCTTTTGGTTGCGAGTCTGTGGTTTATTCTCTTTGTAAAGAGGATTCCTATCACACAATGTATGCAGTCTGTAGGATGGAACAAAGTTGATATCATCACTGACTCTTTAATAGTCATCACTCTAGCAGAGACAGCAATAAACAACTTCTTACCTGGGGATATATGTTCCCTTTCCCCTCCTTAAGCTCAGCTACCCCTTACCATGAATCGTAGAACAGCACAAATCACATGTACAAGCATGGGGTCACACAAAGCTCTAAATGCATAACACATCTTTGGTGGTTACACAAAGGCAAGAAGCATAAAGCATATTTGGCAATAACTGTCCATTACAGTTATTTACCAAACTTGCCTATGAACTGAACTGAGAACTGAAAACTGAAAACTGAATAACATTCATCTATCATAATGTCAACTCACCTACAGAGCCACTGGATGCTATAGCAGCCGCCTCCAAGAGAACCTCCACAATCCCAGCACGGACTTTGGCTGACGTCTTACTGTTAGCATCCAGATGACCCAGCAGCTGCTGGATAACCAGGTGGGAGTGCTGGGACTATAGTGAGAAAAAAAGACAGCACGAAGGAGAATGACTGAATATTTGGCTATGTGAACATTTATTTTTTTATTTATTTATGATTCAGCATCAATGCATTTACAAATTACAAATTAAAAAACGAGGTTACAAGTGAAAGTTCATAAAAAAAATCCATATATATGTACATATAAAGTAAGCAAATACAAAATCTACTGTCTCCTTTCTCAATCAAATGTCTGCCAATATATGGTAATGGTTATCAGGTTTTATAGCTAGTAACTTGGTCAAAGTGAGCAAGTTTGTGCAATGCTGTGAAGACGTTTACATTTTCCGACACCAGTAAGCACCAGGATGCAGAAAGAATACATTTGATGCAAATACGTTTCTCACAGAAAGACACCTCACCTGAATAGAGTACATGATGATCTTAAAGCAGCGCACGGCAAATGTTTTCCCCTCCCACAGAGAGTGATTATCAAGGTGCCTGGAGGAGAAGCAGACAGAGCGAGAGAGCGAGAAATAAACAAAGCAGCAGGAAACAGAAAATGACTAAGCTAGAAGACCGAACTCTTTCCAAGGGCAAAGAACTACAAAGCCCCACAATGCTGACTTTTCTACACACAAGACAATCCAAGACAAACAGCACTGAGTGAACTGCTTACGGTTGTATGCAGAGATAAATGCTGAAGCTTAAGGAAAGAATGGTATACCGATGCAAAGGGTTTCTTACATGAGCACAGGGGTGACTGCGTTCTTGATGTTGCCGTAGGCAGCACGACCGAGCAGCTCCCGAAAACAGCGCTCTGTCAGCTCAGCTGGACTTTCCTTCTCCTTCTCACTAGCCTGCAGTGGTGAGGGAGACCGGCTGTGCGCGCACACACACACACACACGCACACATCCAGACATACATACACACAGACAGATAGACATGCACAGACAAACACACGCACCCAGACAGACATGCCCAAACACACACAACCCCAGACAGACAGACACACACACACGCACGCACGCACGCACGCACGCACGCACAGACAGAGACACACCGATGCACACACATACACACACAGACAGATAGACACACACACACACACAGACAGACACACCGATGCACACACATACACACACAGACAGACATGCGCACATAGGGACACACCGACACACACACACACACACACAGACAGACAGACAGACAGACAGAGACAGACAGACAGACACGTGAACACACACACAGACAGACAAACAGGCACAGACACCCACAGAGGAAAGAAAAAAGCAAAAAATACTTTCAGGTTTGTTAAGAACCTCTATTTTTCACATCTTATCTTTTTCATTTTTTTCATACCAACCCACACTGAAACATCACAATGTATGTTATGACATGACAGTGATAATATTCTACTCCATAAACACTCTTTATATTAATAGTTTCAGCTGCACTATTTAAAGGCTACGACAAGTTCCAAACTTAACTAGAGCTCATGAATCATTACTGTCTGTTAGTGCGTGTTGCAGAAAGTGTTCAGACTGAGTGTTCCCCTTCGCAGTGTCTCTCGCTGGATCTGTCATCATTTATTAATCACACTATTTTTGTCCCTGCTCACACCTCGACTTCCTGTGCACACACTGCTTCCTTTTCAAAGCTGTGCAATAATGGCTTTGCAAGTAGCTTTTCCCAAATAGGGCTCATCCAAAATGCCAAAACACAGAATGCAGAGAGAGCTGCAGATCTGACAACTGTGCGAACTGGAATAAATAGGCATGACAAGCTTAAAACAATACCTGAACAGTGCCTAAAATGTTGTCATGTAAAGATGTGTAACTGAATGATCCCTCACTTTTCTGTCCTCTGTTCCTTTGATAACTGTTGTGTGGGGTGGAGCAGGGGGGTTAATAACAGCCTGCCATTTCCAGTAAGAGCCAATTAGCACATACCAAACAGCAGATAGGAATAATTAACATCTCTTCTAGTATTGTAATTAAGTCTGTCTGGGGTCACGTCAACAGGGAATCACAGTGGGAGATAGAAGAGCGGAGGGAAAGAAAGCACGTCTGATTAGCAGCAAGCTCCTTCAGCCCACTCCATGATGACTGAATCATACGAGCATCAGCTGATCCTTTGCTTCTGTAGATTATATACAGACCCCTCCTCCTTATACTTTATGCAACTTTAGGAGCTCGCAGAAATACGGCTAGGTATTACAAAAGTGTGTAAAAGTTAATACCTGTTGTACAGTAGGACGTATGATGAAATTTTACTGTTAGTCTAAATCCCTAAACTACAAACAGCCCTGCACAAAAGACACAGTAAACTGAACTTAAACAGCTTAAATTCTTACAAAATAAGATAACACAATTCAAGCACCTGCACATCAGTTTTCAGTTTTAGTTCAGAAAATAGGCCTCGGTTTTCATTGTGGCATGTTTTGGGAGCAAGCACATTTTAAAGTATAAGTATAAGTATACGTTTTGGGCCATGGTAAAGATTTGGGATCAGCTGGTAGTATATGCAGAGTGTCAGCAGCGCAAGCTTAGCTTTGCTGTGTGAGTGATGGTGCTGTCAGACTTGGCATTATAAGTAAATCTAAGCTTTTAGTTAAGCTCTGAATGGGCCTGTGGTTAGCTTTTTATTTGAATTTCTGTAGATCTGTATATTAGAATCAGAAAACTTCACTGAACCCAAAAGGAAATTGCTGTGTGCACAGGCACACAAAAACAAGAACAATCTAAAGTATAAGTCAAACGAAAACCCTCCAGAAGTACGTGAGTAGAATAACGCTATGGGTAAAGCCGGGTTATACATACAGCGTGTGGATGTTCTCACCTTTCTGTGCCCTCTCTAGGCTGCAGGTTGAAGAGCAGAGAGGGAACTATCTTATCCATGTGCTGAGGGTCCCAGATATTAGCCTGAAGTTCATCATTGACCGTCTTCCTCACCACACCCTGCAGTCCCTTTATACCAGCCATACGAATCCTACGACATGGAAAAGTTTGTACACATATTTACCCTTAATACTTACCACAGAGAAACCAAACAAAACACAGTCAAAAGTAATAAATATGCAAGAATGTCATATATCACAAAACTTAGCATTGTAAAATTTGTAGTGCATACCTAATGATTCCCAACTCAATCATTTCTATACATGATTATTCTTAGGATCTTTATCTCTAAAATGATTCTGCAAGAGATTTCCAGTTTCTTACTTGGTGCGAATGTCTGGATCCTCATAGCTGGAGTGGCACATCTCACTGAAGCGTGACACAAAGAAATCATAACTACGGTGATAGGAGGGGGTGTCCTCCTCAATGTTGGCAAACTTCACAAACTGAGAAAGACAGAAAGAGAGAGAAAGAGTGAAAGGAAAGAACAGTTCTTCAAATCAATCACCAGAAGCGATGGCTGGAAACATCATAATTCTCTTAATGGATGAGAAATGGTTTCTCCACATGAACACTCAGCATGTCATCATTAATGGAAAATGCCAGAGATTAAAATTTAATCTATTGACCTTTTCTTCAAATTACACCAGTTAAAAAAAAAAAACAACCAGTTCCCTCTAAAAGCAAATCAATAAAAATGTTGAATACTCAAAAGAAACTAAAAAGAACATATAAACTTTGGCAATGGTAATTTTAATAAATAGGTCTCCACAAGAAAAAATATTAATATTTAACAAACAAAGCACGGCTGCATTTTTCACATTCACTTTTTTTAATGGCTCAGCCATTCAGAAGACTTTTTTTAAATTTCCATTATAAAGCACAACATATAAATGCTATTAGCATAGAATTACAGCAAAGTAGTCAAGGCCTTTAAGGCCAGTATGTCTGAAGTGATTATTTAATCTGTGGGTAATAATACCCAAGCACTCAAAGCCATAATCCATTTGAGTGTTAAAGACGCACATGAACCACATGAACCAAATGTTAAGTAAACTCATTATGTTCAAATGTTTTTCTGGCTAATGAAACTCGCTGCGCCATCTTACATGTGGAGTTTAAACTGAATTTTACCTTAAGGACATTTAAAGAGATGTTTGTTTAAAAATAAATCAGGTAAAGCAAACTGAAAAGGTGTAAAAATATGGTCTTGCCTGTGGTCTAGTATAAAGACCACCGCATCTTTTGACATGTATGCTAGTTGCAGATCACTCAAATATGTGTAATGTTTAATGAATTGAGAGAGCCTCCCAAACTTATTAGACATCAGACAAAGTACATACTGTGACCCTGTGTATCATGAACTGATGAACCATCCTTGCGGTAGGCTCACCATCAGCAAGTAAACAATGCATTAAAAGTTCTACTAGTGCAATAGGAATGTTAATTTACACTTATGT
This sequence comes from Brachypetersius altus, assembly GCA_037974465.1. Lineage (NCBI taxonomy): Eukaryota > Metazoa > Chordata > Actinopteri > Characiformes > Alestidae > Brachypetersius > Brachypetersius altus. The sequence goes on from JBBPDB010000153.1 coordinate 2,441,945, forward strand.
ATTCTGATGTCAGGTCATTTATATTGACTTTTCACATTTATAAAAATATTTGGTGGGCATTTTTCCCTGTACCTGTGCAAATATACATGTTACACTGGAGTAACAGTACTTACAGAGTTGGTTCCCAGTATCTGCATGTTAGGCTTGTCAGACTCCAGCAGTTTGCGCACCATCTTCAGGAAACTCTCCACAAACAGGTTTATGCTTTGACAGTGACAAGCCATGAGCAGCTGGTCCAGTGCCTCCATAGCGATACATACATATCTGATGACATGCACAGGCAGAGGTTGAGGCAAGAGGTGGTATAAAAATAAATAAATAAATAACAAGTTTGTTGAGATGTACTGCATTCTCTTACCCATATCTGTGTCTAGCCACATCACGGCACAGTCTCTCAGACAGATAAGCTCCTATACGGTCCAGCTTCTCTGGGGCTGACAGGGCATAGAATGTCAGCTTCTCCATATTGGCCTTCACTAGCCCATCCTAAATACACACATGCAGTGCACACACACAGAGACACACAGAGACACACAGAGACACACAGAGACACACAGAGACACACAGAGACACACAGAGACACACAGAGACACCATTATTTCTAGGCAATGATATTTGAATCAGAGGCTCAGAAATGGATGTTTGGAAAAAATGTATTTGTCTACTTGTAAAAATTGAACTCTGAGTGTGGCAAAGTTCCTAAATAAACAGATTCCAAACACACAGCTTCCATTCTCCTTGGAAGGCTTTCCATAAGATTTTGGAGTTTTTTTTGGGAATTTGTGCCCATTCATTCTTCAGAGCATTTATAAGGACAGACACTGATGTTGGAAGGTCTGGCTCACAATCTCCATTGTGAGATGAGTAGATGAGTAGATATAAAGCCAGAAATACACATTTTGCTTCAATATTAAAAAGTTAAGAATGGCAGTGTAAAACAGTTTCTATTTTATTCTAATTCTATTACAAATATGGCAGAAATTGAAGTGTTTCACACAGTACTATTAGTGACCCAGCCAAATAATCTTGTTTGAAGTGGGAAGGCAGAAACCGAGGGTCTCTCACGCTTGACATGTTGAAAATGAGAGATATTCCACAGCTGAGGAGATTAGGCTGAGCAGAGCTGCTGTTTTTAACCCATGCTAAAGGTGGCCTAGTTCTCCAGCAGACTGCAGTGCACAGCCTCACATGGGTCAGATTGAGAGAACACATCCTCTCTTCTTCATTTATCAGTGGACTATGTCTTTATGTCTTTATGTCTTTATGTCTTTGAGAAGTGTATTTTAAATCACCAAATGTCTTTACACCCTTGCTCCTCTCAACCTTATCAAAATGACAGTGAGAAATGTTAAATGTGCTACATAAACAAAAATAGTCTTACTGCAATAAAAATATCGCTGTTGTCAGAATAAAACCTCAGTTTTCCAAAACGTATAACGTATGTTCCTGTAAAGTCATTTCAGGCCATTTCTTCTGGTCAGCCCATTAGAAAATGTTTGCACAATATAAGGGCAGCTGGTATATTCAAATTATGTCAAAAACAGAAACACACATCAAAGCTTAATTTGGTAAATAATAATATAGACAGTATATGCAGATCCTACTCTGTGAATAGCACTCGTTTGCATGAACTTAAAGATCTCATGCAGGTGGAACTGTGTTTTAGGAGACCCAGGTGAAATGCAGAGGTGCACTGATATCCTCACCTCTGGATCTTCAGGGAAAATGTTGTCCACAAGCCTCTTATATCGAGGCCTGAAGGCCCCACAGCAACAACCACACACTCCTGGAGGGGAGGAGAGACAGAGAGAGAAAAAAAAGAGAGAGAAGCCATTTTAGACTGTAAACATACCACAGACAAACACTGCAACACTGCCTACTTCTAATGCACCACCTGGAGACAGTGACATTGCAGCCGAATCAGGGGCATCTGTGCATGGATGCATGATGACACAGCATCTCTCTTTATTTAATTAGGTAAAAAATAGAACAACACAGCAGCATAAGCTTCAGCTCTGCCATCCACTGATAACCTTGAGTAACACACGATTCCCCGTCACTACTGTCCTACGACTGCCCTGCCAATATGCCGCACAACTGCTCCAGTCTGAATGAAGATGAATCGAGTAGGTGCTGCCAAATTATATGAAAGTAGGTGACCTCCTACATTCCAGTTAAAAAAAAAAGGTGGTGGGGGGGTGGAGGTAGGCTGACTTAACCTAGTTAACAGAACCAGAGTAAACCTCACACTAGGATCGACTAGCTGCACAGATTACAATACAGCTGTCAGAATTTTAAGTAACTAAAATGAATAAGAGTCCAGCTTTAGTTGTTTTACAGTTCAGTTTTTCTCCTTAAAACGTTATTAACAGTGACCACATATGACTGTTATATATAAAGAGGAGCACTGGCTACCAGTAGGCAGAGACAGAAAGTTATTCCTGTATTCAGGCTCTGAGCGACGTCATTCAGGGGAAATCTCCAGCCCAGTGGGAGCTTCCTTCATGAACCACTCTGTGCAAATGTGTGTTAGTACAAGGGCACAAAGCCTGTATCTGCTGCTCCACTTTAACACTAAAGATAGCATTTCCCCTTCTTCTCCCCACACTCTCCCCTGTGCTCCCCTTCCTATCTCACCCACTTTAACTGCTTCATCTGGCTTATCCTCACTGCACCATACAGCCGTGTCCTGGTCAGGCCTTTTCTCAGGCTTGCTATTGTGCAGTAAGACAGACTGCCCCCCCCCTCCTTCTGTCAAAACCTATGACAGAACAAACAAGTGATACTTACAGTATGCAAGAGTTTTGTGACAGATATCTTGTGTTTTCTAAAACAGAAAACAAAGGCAAAATACACAATATTTGCCTGACTGGACTGCCACTAAGGCTTGGTAACTTAAACAAGGTGAAAATAAGTAGACCCACATTTACAAAATACTATTAAGCACCATGAAAGTATGCATCAAAAATGTTGCATTGCAAAAATAATAGCAAAAATAGGACATCAAATATGATAATGCAACAACATGCATCATGGAAAATGAGCACCCTACTAATTTTGCCATCCAATGCAACTGTATTGTTTGAACACACACCATTACTAAGGAATTTCCACTGGCTCCCTGTGGCTGCTCGTGTTAAGTTCAAATCCTTAACTCTTGCTTTTAAGGCCAAAAACGGACTTGCACCCCCATACATAACAGCACTGATCAAACAACGTGTCACCTCTCGTCC
>JBBPDB010000153.1:2445277-2462151 GCA_037974465.1 Brachypetersius altus
TCTTAAGCACTGATGTACGTCGCTCTGGATAAGAGCGTCAGCTAAATGCCGTAAATGTAAATGTAAATGTAAATGTGAACACCAAAGTTACAATTCAGTTGTACACAGGACACAGTCACCTTTTTTTTTTCTTTTAAGTTTTGTTGCAAAACAGCATGAGAATATTGTGAAACCAGCATCAATTTGAGCATCATTACACATCTACTAATTCATTGCTTGGTCAGGAAATGTGCACAGTACTAACAATATGCACTATATGTAAATGCATATTTGATTTAAATATTGTTATATTTCATTCTATTTACTGGAAGGATATTTAGGTGCATCTTACTGTAACAATATACCAGTCCTCATCTGCCACACTCCACAGAACTATTTTTTCCTCAGTTTGAAAATCGCTGCTATATTTTTTACATTATGTTGAAGTATTGTATATGTAAACTTTAACAAGACAATGTACTCTTTATTGGCATAAAACGAAGTATTTATGTAAGAGGGATGATGTTCTGGCTTTAAGAGCACAGAAATTCCAGGCATAATGAAATTACATCCGTCACTGAAACACACTTCATGACTGATAAACCCTGCATGAACTCTTAAGCTGTTTTCGGAAGCCGGAATCCTGCCTCATACCAAACACCCTCCCCATCATGTTCTCATATTTAATATCCTATATGTGTCTGACACCCCCAGATCTTTTTCTGACGCTTTTCTGACTTTTAATATCTGGTTTATCCAACAGATATTTTCTCTGAACGATCTTTGCGCTTCTGTGCAATGTCCTGTGCAAATATCTTAGATGTTCTGGTGCAGCCGAGGGGTTGGCAGGTTCCCGTTTGAGTCATGGTTCTTCTCAGAATTCCTTCCATGTACTCTTAGTATGTTTTTCCTGACATTGCCTCCCTCGCCATTTGTACAAGTATGGCATCTGAAAATATGTTGTAACAGTTATTTTTGTAATCTGTTTACTTTGTGCATTAGAAACATTTTCAGTGTTTTACAGTTAATCCAGGCTGAGATATGCATATAAATTAAACTACACATCACTGCTCCTAGTAGCTTAAATTCCACACGGTAACATTTTAATCTTTCATTCATGTCTGGCAACACCTCAATCAAAGCTAGATTTTCCAATTCACTAGGGTGGATCAATAATAATAATAAAAAAAAGAAAGTAAATGTAGTATTTAGGGATGCACAATTGTCAGATTAATATTAACAGCAGGTATTTACTTAAAACAAATATATCAGCATCAGACAGATGCTTAGATTTGAGCAATATTTATGATATTTTACTCTGAAAAAACTAATATTTAGTTTAACACATTTACAAGCTTACAAAATAAATAGTAAATCTAATCTGTGCAGATAAGTCAAAATGTACTCATTTTATTAATATTTATGTATCACCAGCAGATAAGTACATGACAAATATGGGACAGAAGTAGTACTGAACAAAAATAGAGAGTATAAATTGACATAAGCCCAAGTTATTTATAGGTCAAGTGTACTGAGCCCATTCATAGAATAATGAGACTAAGTCCTATAATCACAATACTTAGAATTTAATTAATCTAGCCCCCCCTTATCTCCACCTGTCTCTCCCTCTCTGTGTCTCTGAGTGCCTTAGAGCTAATGTGTTCCCGAGAGTGAGGCAGGTTACTGGGTTCAGGATAAACAGGTATGGCGGGGGGGCTTCTGCCGCCATGTGAGTGAGAAAAGGCTGTGATGCTGCGAGTCCATACCAAATCCTACAGCGCAAAATGAAAGCCTCAGAAAAGCACATAAAGTGAGCATTACCGATCATTATCTCAGACAAATACAGCAGTCAAGAGGCTCAGGAACAAGAAACACTGGCTGTCAAAAAACAAACAACTAACGATTCTGGTTTCAGTTTATTTTCCATCAGCACCATTCTACAAAATCTAATCTGAGTAATTGTTTTTCTTGCTTGCTAGTAAGCTGAACTTCTTGGTTGACATGACAGAAATACTGTAGGGTCCATGTGCCATGTTTACATTCGAGAAAGGCTTTACTGCATTATTGAACTGCGAACTGACACATTAGCTACATGACCTTGTTTACCGACATCTACACTCACAAATGTACACAGAACCACAGTGTGATTGCATGGTTGTTCTAAAACCTTTTTTATTTATGGGTTAAAAAAAAGTTTGCATTGGAAAAAAAAATCTTCACAGAGTGGAGCAGAACTGCAATCTTCTGATTCAGAAGCTCTTACTAGGCCATTTATGGTTAAGGGCGATTGAAAGTGCACATAGTTGTGTTCACAGGCTGATTATTTTTACTTAAACCACAGCAACTGAGCTTAGGTTTACTGTCTTGAATTTTGTTTTTGAGGGCACTATGTGCTTTGCTCCATGTTTTTTTCTCTATGCTAGTGTTTCTATGCTTTTTGTTTCTGGCTTGCTGATGCAATCACACTAATAAAAAACTTAAAAATAAAATTTGTCACTGCTGATATTTTCTCTAAATCACGCTGAAACTATGAGCAAATACACTCATTCTGCACAGGTTCATCCTGTAAAGTGGAGCAGGGGCTTATGCTAAGCAGACTGACGTTCAAGATACTGAAACCATCATTTTAACTGAGTAATACGGGCAACGCTAATAGGAACATGAAGCAGTTCAGAACCCAAGACTTTTATTTGGAGAGAACGTCACCGAAACACAACCTCTGACCTTTAAACTACGATCTAGCAGATAAAGACAGTTTCATATGAGCTGTAGACATCTGTCCAGTGGGCAAACTACATGCTTGGCTGGTCAAGAAGAGTCTTAATGCTTCTCCGTTTTCGTTGAAACTGGATCTGGCACAGTTCAACCACATGTCGCAACTGTGATCCCAGGTTCACGGACACCGGCATGTACTCTATGCAAGACACATGCTCCAGCATACATTTACACACTGCAGTGCAGTCTGTGTGCTGCCTAGAGTGGATTATACATGGTGCAAAAGCATGCGCCAAAATACTATAGACCTTGTTTTCAAACAAGGTAGCGTGGCAGGTATGTGCAAAAGTGTATATCACAATATAATTCAAATTTTTGACTGTTTTGGTTCATCACAAGAACAGTATGCCTATTCGAGTAGATTAACAGTGGTTTAGTTGCCATCTAACAACTACAGCACAAATGATTATTTTTCCATTGTGAAAATAAACAAAAGTCTGAATAATAAATAGGTAAACTTATTACTTTTTTTTTTTTATCATAATATATTATACTGGTTATTATCACCAAACATTAACAATTTAAATGATAGTTAATGAAAACCTTAAAATCAACTACTAAAGACAAACCATTAGAGGACCATGCATGAATTTGCCTTTATTTCAACAGCGCTTACTTTTACATCATACAGAGAGCCTTGTGAAAACGTTCATTTCAGTGAGGTCTGGGCATGTATCTGACCATTCTGTGCTTCACAGAACACAAGTTGCTGTTTTCTCGTCGTATTTGTTTGTGACTCTGGCCTTTGTTATGCTGGTTAGCTATTTAACATTGGGAAGTTTAGTCTTTTTTAGCTTTATACCATACAACAGGAAAAGCCTTATGACCAGTTACTACTATAAATATATATTTACATTTTAACAACCAATTACAAATGGTTGTGTTCTATGCATCATAACGTCATACCAGGAGTCCACACACTATGTGCAGTTCTGTGCAGGAGCTGACACAATCATCTTAAGAGCGAGTTTTCCTAAATAAGAGGAAGTCAAGAAGTCTGACCAATGCGAAACACACTCATTCTAGAAAATCTCTCAAATGTAAAGAAAACTTTAATATTCAAATCTTCTTATGAATCAAATCAGTGGAGATCCTTCCTTTTTCATTTTGATTTTAAAGATAATATTTTAAAGATACCTTTAATTCTATTTTCAAATGTATTTGAGAGAATACAACTCAAGAAACACCATAAATTATTGATTTTTTCCCTTTTCCCACTGCCTTAATGAACTGTTCTGTTGTTGGATGTGGTATTGCTGCTTTCAGCAGTACACTAACTTTAGAACAGGGAAAAGGCTGTTCGGACAAATATTACTTAATTGAAGAATGTTAGGTGCTGGAACATTAAACCTGTGGTAGAAAGGACAGTGAGATTTGATGCAATGATTTGTTTAATGATCACTCATTCATTATAAATGAATGCAGGAAATTAGTCTGATCTGCAGTTTCATAATGTCCAATTTTAGAGCCCTGTTTAATAATAGTAACTGCATGTATTACACTTTGGGTGATATACCATCTATACAAGTATACCAAGATATTCATATTCAGGGACACTAACAGATCATCACAATCCCCATCATGACAGAAATGTTGCCCTTGCCGAATGACTTGTTTGTAGATTATTAACTAATTTCTGTGTAATTTATTAAAGTCATCAGTATGTCATCAAATGAGTGACACTAAAAGTAAAGTTCAAAATACATAAAAAAAAGAGTGTAATACATAAAGAAAATGTGATTTCTCGTGGGTTAATCTTTACAATGCTGTGTAAGGTTCCTTTAGGTGTAGGAAATGGCATTTTAAGAGAAAAAAAGAAATAAAGCAAACAGAAAATTCAAAACAAGGGTTCTGGTTTACAAAGTGAGCAAATAGAATGTATGGCTTTATTACCTTTAAATAACACATTTCATTAATTTACTGATAGCTATCGCTAATAGCCATGAAACAGATAAGTGGAATTTATTCTAAAGGCCCTCTCTGAAGCAAAATAAACCTACCCTTTTAACATGAATAACACCATTTATTTCTAAATGATGATTCTGTTGTAAATTCAAAAGGCCCTATTTAATATTGTGATATCAGACACTATTAGCCTTATGATGTATAATGTTCTGGCAGTGAAACTGACATTTGCATTTCTAATTGAATTGTAATAGTGATGCATGAAAGACTTGAAATTCAAGACACACTTAGCTGATAGGTAAAAGTAAAACGTACTGTTGGATTGTAGGTTTACTTATTCCTTTAACTGGATATAAACAGACGATGCTTCAAAAATGGACTCCAGTTCTAATCCGTACACTCAGTCCTGTCTCAGACCGAATGTGTTCAGGTATTTGTCGGGGGGTTAGTCTACTGCACTCACATTCATCTCCCAATCCTACTAAGAGCTCAGCAGAAAATCAACTGGCCTCTATTCAATTATCGAGACGAGGAGCAGCAGCTCAAGTAAAAGGGTCAGCACCTTCTCAGCTTTAACATCAGGGCAAATTATAGAAAATCAATACATTCAAAACACAGCTCGACTCTTTAAGAGGAAAAACAGCAAGAGACGGTTGTTAAGAAAAGGCATTAACGAAGGAAGGCAGTAAGGATGACAGAAAGTAAGAATGAAAGACAAAAAGAAACTGACTGATAGAAAGAAAAAAAACAAAGAGAAAAAAGAAAGAAAGGTTATAAAGCATATAGAGAAAGATCGAGAGCAATGGAGTATCTGAAACCCTTAATTGGGTAAAAACTTTGTTAAGTTTGTTTAAATAATGACTGGACTGACTCTGTAGACATGAGTAATATTATAGCTGGATAATTTTATTAGCTAACCACAGAATGGGGAAAAAACTTCAGTACCCACTGAAGCTGAATGAACAAAGATGTCTGAAAATCAAGCATGGGATCACTTTCAATTATCAACAAGTAAAATAACGAGAAAATGCACAATTAGTTATAAAATTTGTTATAAAAGCACGGTGCTAAAACTGGAAGGGATTAGAAGGGTAACACTAATTACTACTGTTGTTTCTTATACCACGAATTAAAAATACAGTAGTGATAAAATGGTTAGCTGCACCATTACCACCCACGTGACACGATAAAAAAAAACCTACAAGCACAACTGAATAGGGCTTTTTAAGTACCAAGTAACTCATAGAACATCAGAGGACCACTTCTATCAAACACTGGAACTTAAGTTGGGAGGAAATGAGAAATATGAACAGTCAACCAGGGGCTGAACTAACAGAATGGAATGCAAATGTGATATTTACATGTCCAGTACACATGTGTATAAGTAAAAGAACCCTTATCCATAAAACTCATAGACCTACAGCGCAATATAAAATAGAATAGTAATTATCTGTTCCTTTCCCACTTTCTCAGTTTGTTCGTTAATAAACAGTTATTATAAAATGAGAATTTAAAAAGAAAAAGGATCAGGGTCAGGACAATGGACACACAGAGCCACAGCTGATGCAGAGCAGTTGAGGACCCGGGCCACGGGTTCAACCAAGGGCAGAGGAATCAAAGAAGATCATAGCTACTTAAGATAAAGAGCCTAAGTGCAACTATGCATACTTATGTCAATCACGCTGCTTCAGTCTTATCAAGAGGTCTTCTTAGGACTTTCAAACCTCAGTATAACGGATTACCAGCCCAGAATCATCAGATAGTTGCTGCAACAACTGGAAATTACAGGTTCTTAACCAAAGCTTGATTATAGAGCGAGGGTTGCTTGATTGCTGGGAGAAAAAAAAAATACATTATTCCCAAGCTGTGGTTTTCTCCCACTCTCCCACCTGGTGTTTTGTACACTGACACTTCTGATGCAGGGATGAGTCAGAATTTTTGAATATTCAAATAGTCATATAAGTCTGAAAAGTAGAACAGTACATTTGAATTCTGATATGCAAATCAGCTTCTCTCTAATGTCTTATGCTCTCATTTCCCATCTTTGCCTTCGTGCATTTTTTATTATGTGTATCTGTTTCTTCCAAAGAAGAAAGGATAGAAAGACTACTGCAACCAATTGAAAGTTACAGCATACAGGACGAGAAGCTTCAGCTTGGAAGCAACAAAATTACTACTGTTTTTTTATTTTTATACAAAATTACTCACATATTTATTCTGTATATCTGGGACAGTTTCAATTTGCATATGTGGGAGAGCGGGCCAAGATATATAGATATAAAAAAAGCTCAAATTAACCCTCTGGCCCTCTTAATTTTTACTATCAATTCAGCTTCTTCGTGGCCACTTTTGACCAAATGAAACCCAAGAAAACTACATTTTTTAATTTCTTGTTATTTACATCATACAATTTAGGTTAAAATTTATTAATTCCTAACTCAATGCTTAAGAAATGTAGATTTTAGTGGTTTCTACTATATGATGTCATTTATCAATTTTTGGCCAAGCGAGCAGTTTTATATAATATTTTATATAATGGCCACATATTTATACACCATTTTTATATATATTTAATTTTTTTAAATATATTTTTACTACATAAAGTTTTTAACTAACATCAGTTCTTTTTTTAAATCCTTCAAATACCAGTTTGTTTTGCACAATACACTTTTTAGTAAACAACATCAAAATTGATTAACACTGAATTTTATTTTCATGCATAAACACAAGCCATTATCTGACATCCTTAAGATCACATCTATGTCAAAATTGTGTGATTCATTTGCTCCACTGGAGTGCAGTAAGCCATCATACTCCCCCCTATTGGGAACTAAAAAATTTTTTTTTTAAAAATTACTTGCATGGCCAAACATGGATAAATGACATAATCTGGTAGAAACCACTAAAAATTGCATTTCTCAAGTGTTTAGAATGAAAAGCATTTTAACCTAAATTGTAAGGTTTAACAGTGTAAATAACAAGGAATAAAAAATGCACTTTTCATGGGTTTAAATTAGCCAAAGTGGCCATGAAGAAGTTAATTGTTGAAGTTAAAAATTAAAAGATCTGAAGAAACTCTTGAGACCCTTCATTCCATTTGCATTAACACAGATAAAATGGTAAAAAGTGTACTGAACACAAAAGGCCCACAGGATGACCAGAGGGTTCATTTTACACTCTACCTGTAAAGATTTAATAGAATTAAACTTTTAACATATTTTATTGTTTGGTATCAGCTAACCTCACACTGTTTTCCAGGTAAAAGACACAAGCTCTAATCTGCGGTGACAAGACTCATTAATTTAGTTAAAACAGACGCTAAGCATTTGTCTGTTAAACTTAAAGGTGATGTGGTGGTAAATTTAAAAACATCACTTATAATGGATTTGTGGTCTTGATTAAATAAAATACAGCAATAATAAAATGCTGAGCAGCATCAGTGCAATGGACTACAGCCTTAGGAACTCTTTAGCTATTTTTGAGTAGGTCCATAGTTTCATTTGAATGTATTTCAAATAATCTCATAACAAATGCGACAAAATGATTTTAAGAATCAGACTGGTACTAGAACAGTAGGGCCACATGATACAGACAAAAACAGCGCTCCAAAGTTTATCAAGCCTCAGAAACAAACACACACACACACACACACACACACACACACACACACACACACACACACACACACACACACACACAGAGCGCAACATATCTGTGACCGTGACAAGAGTGTATATAAATAAATTAAAAATTGTGTTTTGATCATAATTATTTCCCACTGCTGTTTCATGTGAATCCTTAATTTCATCAGAACACCCACAGAAACGCATTTGGAAGGTCTGAGTTCAGGATACTTACAGCAAACAACAAAAAGCTTTATTATTTTCTAACCTCATCATTTGTATACTGTACTGCAAAAGCCTGTGCTGCAATAACAGCTTAAATCAACCTGACCTTTTACCTTGTTAGATTATGTCTCTAATCATGTTAAGCACGATTCGTTATATTTAAAAGACAAAATTCTCGTTTTCCTGTAATCTTCACTCAAAATGTAACGCTGTACAACATGGTAGGGAGTTATCACTTGTATACAAATACACAACTATAAACAAGCTGTGTGCAACACTAATACATTCCCTTCTCTCTACACATAGCACAAAGAAGCCCTTAGCCAGGCCACAATCATGTTGTCAAGCTGTTTGAATGATCTGTACACACGGGAGCTGAGAATTCAGTGTATTGTGCTGTTACTGCTCTTCTATTTGTTTCTACACTTCAGTTCCTCCCTTTCATAACTATATAACTCATATTAGTAGTTACATAATGCTACGTCTTAAAAACCCAGCATAATAAGCTTAGGGCTTAAGTAGCTAACCTAATTTAACCAAATTTCCATTATGGTTAATAATGCAAGATTAAATTTCAGACTAAATTTGAGACAGATACCGATACAAAGTTAGTTACAAATGCAGTTTCTAAACGATCAACTAGTTCATAAGAAATAGAAGATATTTTAAAATTACTTGAATCTAATGAAACATTCTACATGAGTACAGTCTTAGGTGTTAAGAGGAAGATGGACATTGGCTTTATATCAAACAAGCAGAATTCATTGCTTGGCTTACTTTATCATTTGAATTCCCCTACTAGTACTGCAAGGGTAAAAATCTTTTGCAAATTCACAGTCACATTTACATAAAACACACACACACACCCTAACATCAGCTTGACTGGCAGGAGAAAAAAAAATACAGGGAGGAAGGCAGCGCTGCCCCTCCATGCTGTTATGTAAGAGGCAGCTAGAGCCCACATTCTGCTATTTTTACATGAAAGGAGAGCAAGGACAGATTCAGCTGCAACCAACTGCAGCAGACACACAAGTCCCCACATACATACATAGCTGTCCAGTCCTTATAGCTTATTACTCATTATTCAGCTCAATAATCCATGACCAATTGAGGATAAACTAGGATGTGATGGTGGCATTTCAGAGATAAAGGGAAAGAACTTTGAGGCACTAAATTATTCTCAGGATGGCTTTAAAGACTAGATAGATGGAATATCTGACATTTCTATTCTTTACAAACTCAAAGAAAATTCTTCTACAGGAGATTTGATTCCCATAGAGTAATACGCACATTTATACAGTTGTACTGTATTTTACTGAATTGTGTGATACTGTTTTGTAATTTTATTAAAAATGCTCTATTGCAGGAGAAAACATGCTCCTGAAACACTGACACATTAATATAGACGCATCCTATTAACATCAAGTTGCACAGAAATGGACCAAGGCTATTGACATTCATTTGCACCGCAAAATGCTGTTAGAGTGGGAAAACACTCACTGAAGATAAGTAGCTCATAAAATTAAAATCTTCACACTGAATGGTACTCGAGTGCGCGCACACAGACACACAAAGACACACACACACAGACAGCATTCAGAGGCCATTAACAGCATTATGCTGCCATCAATTTATTCGAGCTCTGACAGCAGGACACATTTAGCCATGGAGTCAAACACAATCGTTTATCTACTGCTGAGTTTGGGTGCACAAATAAATGTAAAACTCAAGTTGCTAAAGTCTGCAATATGCAAATAAGTCTCTATCCAATCAGTGTTTCTGACTGTGTGCTGTAAGCATCTTCACCAGTCACGATTCCAGTGTCAGTGTTAGTGTGGGTGTTTTGCAGAATAAAGGTTCTCATGCAACCCAGCACGGCTTAACTGTCGGCTAAATTGATACAGGTTCATCTTTATCCATGACACATTGATTGTCCGAAGCACATTAGGGAAATTAGGGATACACTTGTATCCGAATTGTAAAATGATGTCAATATCTAATATTATTTCATGTACATCTCAGGTAGAAAGTGGGATGATATCTAGCAGCCCAAACCTTTAGCATTACTGAGTTTTCAACATTTGTAACGCTCCACAAATAACTGCTAAGGCATCAGCATCATATGAAAAATACTGATCATCAGGATCAGTCCATAATTTTCAAATTCTGCAAAACATAATTCTGCATAAACATACAAATACAGCTTCACCTGACAGTAACAATACACCTAAACCATGACCGGCTGAACGATTATCGGGCCCCTGAGCCATTAAACTGAACATGAAACTGTCTAAACATGAAACCCCAGAGGCCTTCAAAATCAATAACCAAGAACCTACAATGATGTGGGTTACTCCAATACCAGATCACACTACTCAAAAGACAACAGAGTCAATCTCTAAAAACAGAGCATGCCTTCACATACAGCCAGCTTATCCACAAGTATCTGACTCATATCACGTAGATGAATCCACATCACACACTTAGACACAAGACCCGACCTTGTACAAAATAAGCTCCATACATGTCATTTCCAGTAAAATCTGAAGGTTACTGTAAATCATACAGCGACTTAACCACAGTGAGTCATGTATGAAGGACACTACATTGAACTAGGCATGTCACAATCAATTATTTTGATCTTTGTAGACATTTTAATATTGAAACAATTCCAATGTATTTAAACTGAAAAACTTTTTGATGTCTCCACTCATTATAGACTGAATGTGGGTGTGGCTTAAACCAGAAAGGAGTGAAACTAACATTAATAGATTGCTGACCACAACATAGCATGCATACAGAGTGTCCTAGCACTGACAGTCATAGCACTCTCAGATGCTATGACTGACTCTTCGGGTATTGAAATTTAGTCCTGAATTACTTTGTCAGTAGCACAAAGGTAATGAATTCTGATGCTCAGCCCTAGTAGCAAATCATTCACAGCCTTTCAAAGATTCCAAAACACTTCATAATATTCAAGAAATCCTTTAAAAATAACAAAAAGACAAGTAAGGACACTATAAGGACACTACATAGCATTAAAATGCACATCAGTGGCAGTCAGTGACACTATAGGACAGAACAGAGAGTTGAATTATCACACGAATTAAAAAATAATAACTGACAAACGATCCAGACGGTATTCTTTTTTAATCAATTAATCGTGACATCCTCTAGAGAATGAAAAGAAAACCAGTCACGAAAGATGTTTTAACCCTTAATCATCCTGCATATAGATGTACAATTCAACCTCTCTCACACACACTTGCATACAGACACACACACACAAACTCCTTACCGTACATGGATAGAGCAGACAATAAAAGATGCTCTCTGTCTTTCTCAGTCCTTGCCTGCAGCTACTCCAATGCAGCTACAGAGGCGTTCACGTACACACACACACACACACAAGCATGCAGCTCTATTCGTCAGAGTGTCAACGTAAGCCTTGAGCTCACACACTCCAGTCTGTGCAGATGGGTAAGGTTTTCCTTATGATGACCTTGGTTTTCCCTGTGTGTGGTATCACGCGCTCAGGCTTACAGAAATAATGCTGATTTTCCACGCGTGAGCACACACACCTCCTCTGCACCAATCAGGGCTTGCAGGAAGGGGAATAGAGGAAAGGAGGGAGGGAGGTAGGTGTGTCCATTCGTTCCACAGAGGCAGAAGCTCCACCTACCTGTCCAGATCCCCCCTGACACACACACACACACACACCTCACTGTTTTGGCATTTTAGTTGAATCTCTGTTTCATGGTCCTGGTTTCCCATCCTCATTCTCCCTCACCTCGGTTGATGCAGTGTGTCATGTGCACAGATTAACCCACACCACAGGAGGGATTTTCACAGAGAGCCTCACCAGAGAGAAGCTTTATGCACTTTCTGCAGCTTTGTCTATATTATAACAACAGCCAACATACGAGGGACATTCAAAGTTACTGCACGTTTATCTCTATCCATTTATGAATTTCAAAAACACTTTTCTACATAAATCACCTTCCTTTACGATTAAACAATTTTCCAGCATTGTACCAACTTTTCAAGGCCATCTGCAAATCCTTTTTGGCTGAGTGCGTAGTCATAGATGCACCACTGCATTTACAACATCACATGAAAGTAATCTTCCCCTTAAAGCTGCTTTGAGAGACCCAAAAAAGTAGAAATATAGAAACTCTCAGAGACGCCCAATTACTACTCTTTCAGCCTTCACGATTACCACAAAAAAACATTTTGAACTTGCTTCATATGTTTTATTGACAAATGGACAACTTCCAAAATTCCAATATTGTAATTACAGCTGATAATTATACTTAACCAGCCCTTGTTTTCAGCTCCTAAAGCACTGATGCATGTACACATGTATGATGGTATGATTAAAACGCATCACTAAAACATCAGAAGCTTAAGTAAAGCTGTTTTTAATGGTTGGTTGTAAGTGGAAGGTCTCTTCGCTTACAATGAAAGTAAGTTTAAATGTAAAACATTTGTAATGCGCAAAATTGTAAAAACAAAACTGAACAATTCACACAAGCCTGGGGTACGAATGTGCCCAGCAAAATGTTTTTGTGCGAGTCTCATACACTTCATAACTGTCAAACACTGCCAGAACGTCCTTAATGCGATACCAGCTGGTCCGTGGATTGTGAGGATCAGACTCATAACCTAATGAAGCTGTCTGAGGGGGGCGGCGCTGCAGGTGGCGCGAGAGGAAACAGAAGCTTGGCAGGTGGACTATTTTTCTAGGATAAAGGTTATTCCCAGGAGAATCTCAGTCTCTCCCATATTACTTTCATATTTACAGCATATTTACATGCGTTTTCATATCAGTTAAATGTGACCAAAACATCCCTGATTCAGTCATTTAGCTGGTAATGGTGATGTTACTTTGAATGTTGTATTATCTGCACTTATTTGTCACAAACCAACAAAATTAAATTACATTACATTTATGGCATTTAGCAGACGCTTTTATCCAAAGCAACTTCCATTCCCTAACTGCAGGGGGCAGTCTCCCCGGAGCTACTTGGGGTTAAGGGTCTTGCTCAGGAATACAGTGGTGATCTGCTGAAGGTAGGATTAGAACCCATGACCTCTTGGTCCAGAGGCAAGTATCCTACCCACTAGGCCACCGACACCCACGAAATTTCATATATCCCACTACTACGTATCACTAACCAAATGTACGACGGACATATTTCGATAGATTACATTTTTTTGTAGTGGTTTAATACAGCTAGGCCAAATATGTAGGCTTCGAATACCAGTTGGTATTTTATAGCCATAACCATAATTTTAAGCAGGTTCAAAATATACCCATGATTGCATTTCAGTCCAGTGGGTAGCACAAGTAATAACAGTAGGGCTATAAAACTGGAACAAACATTTACAGTTTAAATAATTAATCGTGATCATCACACTATTTTGTGTATTCACATATTTCACTGATGCTTACATTTGACCCTAAAGTTTTTTGTCCTCATTTAAAAGCAGTGCATATACTTATAGCTGCAGGAGTGGATAAACGCTGGTGTTTTGCTTGTTTAAGGGATTTGTATGGAGGAACTATATACAAATCCCTTAAATTAAATCCAAAAAATCAAAAATCAGTTGCATTATTGTGTCAACTTTGACACAACTAATCAGTACTGTATCCTAGTCATAGCACTGATCATCTGAAATGACCCATGATGTAAAGCACATAGCCAACAATGCATCAATATTCTAACAAACTTGTCAAGTCTCCCTGCTTGGAAATAAAGCATTCAAACTCCAATACGGACACAAACATTATATTACAAATAGCTAAGTGCTGAAACCCTCATTAGGTTCCAAAACATTTGGTAGTGTTTTTAAAATAAGGATGAGTTTTATCATAATTACAATACGCAGCAATCTACATGCATTTAGACATTTCTGCAGTCCTACAATAGAGCACTCAGTACAGCTGGTGTTGTATTGAAAGAAAGAACAATGCTATTGAGGCAGTGACAGGAGCTCTTACCACTGGCCTGGCGATGGTCCAGTAGGCCCCAGCGGTCCAGTGCCAGCCTGCGGGTGGCATGAGGCTCCGGAACAACCGTAGGCACAGGCATACTGGCCTGCACGCTCACACAGATACTTCAAACACCAGGACGCCAACTTTCACGCTACTTTCTGTGCCTACTGCAAACGAAAACTAGGCCAAACCAGATACAAAGAAGCTTACAAATATAAGGAGACCTTTGATTGCTCAACTAGTTAGCCTTAAAGTAAACCTGACAAACAGGGAATTACTGCTCCACTAGAACTGCTATTTAACACACAGAAGTTAGTTAAAAGCCTACCCTAACTTGAGACAGCAGTTGATCAACCTAAGACCAACAGAGCTAAAACAGCAACAAGAAAATAAAGCTCTAGAAAAAGTTCAGAAGCAGAACTAGGTTGTAACTTATCTGACAAAAAAGGTAAATCCTTCCAAAGCATGCACACTCCTCAAAATCGCCAACAGACTCTCCTAAAAGCATCTAAGCACCTCTCCCTAGAGAAGAATCCAGTGTTATATTTCCTCTGAAAGCAGGTCAGTTCTCCCTCAGCGCCCTAAACCACACAGAGTATCTATAAGCATTACTCAACCCCTCTGTCATTCCCCTCAATCTCGCTCTCACTCTCACCCTCTCTCTCTCTCTCTCTCTCTCTCATTGCTTAGGCAGACAATGAGAGAGGTGGGACAGTGGATGGCATTGTGTTAGTGAGATGTTTTTTAATGAGGAGGGACAGAGAGAGAGAAAGACAGGGGCCGAACTCAGGGGCGACCACGAAGCACTGCTAAGACGTTAAACGTTAAAAAAAGTGAGCCCTAAACAAATTATGAGCTACTTCACAAGCAGTGGTCTGCAAAACAGTTCTGACAGTTGGAGAGACACTAAAGAAAATCACTATCAGTGCAAATAAAGAGACAGATTTTGGTTATTTGGAATGATAAGGCAAAAACAGAACTTGATGGCTTAGTGTGTGATGCTGACTACTTTCCAATGAAGTGGACCATCACATCTGTGCGATCTGGAATGTTAAACTCTTAAGGAAACAGTTTAAGTTAATCCAATTCTATATTACAAAAAAAAATATTTACACTACTTTTACTACATTTAACAGATCCATAACAGAATCACACGAAGCAACACTGCGCGATACACTCAAAATATGCAGCACAGAAATATTGTGCATGCAGCATTGTACAACAAATTAACAAAACAAACGTGCATCAAAGCAGTGCTGAGATATGACAGTCAAATGTGTAAACCCAGATTTGACCACATGAAATGCACCCATAATATTATTTATGCATACTGTGATCAACCCAGTCGCATTTACATTGCCAAGGTGTTGTTTCAAATATATAAAATATATGTTATATATATTTTCCAATAGATTTGTGATATAAAACAAATAAAACAGCTCTGCAATTGCTCGGTTGCAAGTTAAAAAAATGCCGTCAAAGCAAATAAAAGGACAGAATCAATTAAATAAGATTCATTAAGATTCTTCCTAACCTTTTTGGTATTTGCACATCTTGAAAATCAAATGACAGGAGCAAATACAAGTATAAAGTACATTAGAAAGCAACAGATCTGTAGAAATGTATAATTAACTATCTGCTCCTCTCAATCACTATCTATAAAAACTGTGAAATCCTGTATTTTGAACAAAAATACCATTCTGTGTGTATTATGTTCCTGCAACCCAGTCTGAAAACAAGTGATTAACGATAAGTAAATAACGATTAATGATGCTTGTGGCTTTATTAACAGAGATAAAGGTATATGAACAAATGTCATACCCTAAACCATAACTCAAATGTCTTTTCTTATAAACTTTGTTGTTAAAAGTCGCAATGCTTTCAGCATCAAATACTGTCCATGCCAAACACAGTGGAAATCACTCCAAAAAAATAAAAGTTCCGAAACAGTTCTTAGCTTAGATGTGTGGCTCTAGAAATAAATAAAGCATTTACATTATGTGGATTTTCTTTAAGAGATTCTTTTACAAAAATCATTCTTTAAAGAACCTAAAAGGCATAGCTCTTGTCTGTCTCTGTCTGGACAAACACAGGAACCAAACCAATGTCTCCAGGAAAAGGAAACCTGATGGGACAATAGCTTACAAGATAGGGTCTCTCTTATAGGGGTTTTGATTAGAGCCCAACCGATAAAGGATTTTGAAGGTCGATACCGATACAAATATTTGTTGATTTTAAAATCCGATATATCGGCCGATATTTTTTTTTATTTCAGAAACGCGCAACAAAACCTTAACAGATTTCCCTAACATTAGTTATTGAACACACTTCACCGATGATCTCACTCGCGGATAACTGGTTCTCTCTGC
>JBBPDB010000153.1:2474886-2501877 GCA_037974465.1 Brachypetersius altus
AATATTATAATAAATGCAAACAAGCAAGCGGTATCAAGATTTCTTTTTTCTAAAAAGTAGTCAGTATTTTGTGAGCTGGTTCAAGAACACAGGTTTGGATACAGGTTTCTGCAGGTTTCACAAGCACATCATCTGCACAGTCACAGCCATGATGTTATTTGTCATAACGCTTCCCCTCTCATGTTCTATTAATTAGGAGACTCCAGTAAATGTTTTTCTGCATTCTTTCATTGTTTATGGTGGCCCCACATGAGTAGAGAATGAGTCATTTCATTTAGTTTGCTTTATAGCAGAACCTGATATTGTCCTTAATTGCTTGCACCATTCATTACTTTTCTTCTTTCTGATCCTATGTCTCAGTTCTCACAAATTAGGGATGAAACCTTTAAGACCAACCTGGTGTGCTCCTTCATCATTGTTCTCTTCCTCATGGCAGTCCAGGCCCTCATCCCTGCACCCAGGTAACCAGCCCAGCCAATCAGGATCCAGAATCTTTTACTTCATTTTCTCTTTTTCATCATTTCCTTTACATTTTCCTCCCTCATCATTCCTCCCTGTCTCCACAGGTTATATCCCATCGTGCTCCAGTTCAGCCTGGTGCTGCTGAGTTATCTGCTGCTGCTGGTGATGGCGCTGGCTGAGGAGTTTAAGCATTCTCCACTTCTCCTGCAGCAGGTCTGCTGCTGGATCCATGAAAACAACAGCATGCGCAGCCTCCTCACCATCACAGCCATCGCCATAAACTTTGGCATGGCTTCTGCTGACATGGTGAGACCTAACTCCACCAATCAGCAGCCAGAGCCTCTAACATTCATCCATTCATGCCCCATTCTCTAATAATCTCACTTTTCATATTTTGCATAAACTGGCAATTAAAGAAATCCACATTTTTCCACAACTGATTAAAAAAAATGTTAATAAATAAATGGACTAATATGAATACTAATATGAAAATATGAATATATTTATATTTATTACATTAAAACATGAAATGAAGCACTGCATTTACTCTAATAAAGATGCCTCTAAAGTAATCAGTCATTTCCAAAAGTAAAGTAATTTCATAGGGGGATAAGTCAAGTGCATTCAGTGCCTTTGCTCTTGATCAAATGACTTTTTGTTCGTTTTCTATGTGAAAACATGTGTTAGGCCTCATTGTAGAAAACATTTCTATACACTTTAATACAGATTTTTCTGAATTAAACATGACAGAAGGAAAAAAAACATAAAATGTGGTTTGTGCAGGAGTTTGGAAGAACACTTTTTTGATCATGGGTGTTCAAACCCTTGGTTGTTGGACATGTTTTATTAATGATGATAATGTGCTTACAGATGATCATTTATCCGAGTTCGTTTTAGTGTTAAGTTTCTGTCACGCTGTAACAATTGTCCTCTTGTGATTACCAAGATTTGGTGTAACTTCATGGACACTGAAGTGGAGGACAATGGTAAGAACAGTGAGGATCTTCCCAGTCTGACCATCTGCACTCATCCTGAGGTGAGACGATCTCCTCAGCCATAACACGATGAAGACATTTGAGTTTTCTGAATGTTTTTAGTGTCTTCATGAGTGTCTTTGTCTCTCTTCTGAACTGTGCAGTTTTTCGTCCTGAGTGGAGTCGTGTCTATGGTCAGCTGTGCGGTGTTTCTGAGGCTGAGTTCTCTGCTGAAGCTGGCTGTGCTGTTATTGGTAGTTACTGTCTACACTTACTTCATCGAAGTGGCCTTTCATGCGCTTTATATCAACCAGCAAGAGCAGGAGCAGCTGCCCAGGTAGGCTTCTTCTAAAAATATTCTGAAAAATCTAAAATCCTCTGGAACCCCTTCAGTGTTGTAACACATGTCCTGATGTGTGTCATTTCTAGATCTCACTACCTAAGGAGAAAAGGAGTCTCTATTTTGTTAATGGCTATGTTTGTAATAGCTGTGTTCTACAACGGCCGACAGGTATGACACTACGCTCCAAAGTTTAAGGCAACATTCACTCAGAGCCCTCATCATCTTTCGATTCGTGTACAAACCAGATTTCATAAAGTGTTCACTTTAAGTCATAAGGAGTAGTGTTTACCCCACTGTCAATCAACCAAGACATACAGTACTGTGCAATTATACTTAAAACTGTTTCGATGAGAATTAAATAGTGTTTTTATGTTCAGTATATCCGTGTGTTCCTTGACGAAGTCCAGTATTACTTGTAGTTTCCATCAGAAACCTCAATTCATTAAACTAAACCTTCATTAAAGTACATCAGGAGCTGCTGATGGAATTTGACAAAGCCAAACAATGGCTGGAGGAACCAAGGTGGAATCTGGAACCAAACCTGGGTTCTCCTCACTGGCTCACAAAAAACTCTTTCTTTGTATTTATTCTAATTTTAACCTTGCAAGCAGAAAAGGCACTTTATCATGCACAGAGAAAATGGCTTTAAGAAATTTACCATGGTTCATGGTTCAGTTTTGCACTGTACTGTTTAGAGTATCAGAAGTTTGCTTTTTTTGCCCAGTTGCCTTTTTAAGTGATCTCATATAGATTTTCCATTGAACTGTTCCATTGAACTGTACTGAACTGTATCTTTAAATTGCAATGCACATTCATAACTGATTCTACTCTGTTCTGCTTGGCCCTGGTTCAGTGGGAAGCCACAGCAAGACTGGATTTCTTGTGGCGTCTGCAGGCCCAGCAGGAAGTGGAGGACATGAGGGAGCTGAGGGAACACAATGAGTGTCTGCTGCACAACATACTTCCTGCACATGTCGCCCGACATTTTCTGGACCGGAACAAGAATGATGACGTATGTGATGCCACAATAGAATGAAAACGAGACATACACTCACTGCCTTTTTTTATTTGGAACACCTGCCATGTAGTGCTGCTCTCTGGCCTTGAATATCTGTTATATAGGAAGATGTAGGTCTATGTGTTGTGATCTGCAGAAATCAACTGGATGCAGCTGAAGTCAGAATTTCTGCTGCTTATACAGTTCTGTGCAAAAGTAGACACCTGCAAAAATAATATTTAAAACTGTTTAGATGAGCAGTGAATATATTATAAATATTATAATTTATACTTCTATATATTTTTATATAATATTATAATAATATAGTTCATAATTTACCATTTTAATATAATAATGTTTTAAATATTATTATTATTAAATAAATACAAATAACATTGCTCAGTAAATAGTGATTTTATGTTCAGTATATCAGTGTGTTCCTTGTGGAAGTCCAGAATTACTGGACAGAAAGCTGGTTTGACTCAATCTGTCCTTCATTATTTATCATGAGCTGCTGATGGAATTTCACAAATACAAACGACTGGAGACAAGCAGAAAGACACTTTATCACACGCTGAGAAAATATGGATTTAAATCCCTTACACAAGCGCCTAAGACACAGTCTGACCAGTGACAATGGTCTACCCCAGCACTGCTAGTGGCACCTCTTTTTTTTTTTACTTGAGTAAGGTGACTGGCCTCCGGGTGCTGTGTTCCTGACTCCCCGCTGCTTCACTTGGTGAATGGGTTAAATACAGAGAAAAAAATCACACTGTGTGTTATGGTGTGTTCACATATGACAGATGGTCACTTAGACTTACTAAAGAAATCATTTTCTCAGGTTTCTAAGACTTTTGCACAATCCTGTATCTCTACAAGAAAGATGGAATATCAGTAGGTATTTGTATTTGTGTATCTCTTTGTACAGGAGTTGTATGCTCAGTCATATGATGAAGTCGGGGTGATGTTTGCCACTATCGCTGGCTTCAATGACTATTATGAGCAAAAAGAGATTAAACAAGAAGGAGTAGAAAGTCTCCGACTTCTCAATGACATTATTGCCGACTTTGATGAGGTGAGTTTGGAAATTTTTCACACTACAGTGCACTTATTGTAGGTTCAAGGTTACTTTATAGTGGTCAGTAGCTGTGAACATGTACACAGTGTGATGAAACAATGTTTCTCTATGGGCCACGGAGTAACATATAACAACATTTAACATTCAACAAGTGTAGGTTACGACAGAAACAAAACAAACAACAAATACAAAATATACACCGCAACAATGTACGGTTAATGTAATGTAACAGTGTCATGTGAACAGGAAGTAAATCTTCCAGAATGATTAGTATTGCATCATAATTTTGATTATTGCACAGGAGGCAGTTAACAGCATTGAAGGAATGACAGAAACAATATAATAAATATACAATATTGCGGTATAACACTACAGTGAGATTAGAATATAGGATATCTGAGATAATACAATAAATATACAATACAGCAAAGTAACAGTATAGTGTGAATGGACTTGTGTCAATAGATTTAAATCTGAGACAGAGATTATAATTACGATGCATCTGGGAACTTTACATCCATTTTCACACTTCACTGAAGCACTAGCGGCATTGAACTACATTGATGAGTAGAAATTACAGCTTATCAAATCAAATAACAGGACACGAGTGTGCCCATTTTGGCCATCTGATTATCAAGTAAATGACATGAAGGTCAATAGAGCTTCCATAGTTCAGTGATGTCTCTCTGAGGAGAAATGGTGAGCTAGTACTTTGTGTTTTGCTCTAACTATCTTTCCCTCTCTCTGTCAAATCCTGACTCTTTCCCTGAGACAGCTACTGGAAGAGACATACTTCTTGGATATTGAGAAAATCAAAACCATTGGAAGCTGCTACATGGCAGCATCTGGCTTATCACCTGATAAACAGGTTGGTCGTTCTCATGTATTCATGTAAACATGATTTCTTGTTTGTTTTCTAATTGTGTGGGATACTATAATGGAAAGTTATTTATTTTCTTTTTAAAATAAAGACTTTTGAAGTCCCAGGATGTATAACTTGTTCCCTAGTCCATACAGTCCATAAATGGAAAGTGAGCTGCTTTAACCAACAAAAGTAGTCATGTTAAGTGTCATAAATAAATTACATGAACAAAGGGAGAAACAAAATACAAGATGTTAAGTGATGCATATGGTAACACACGCTGGCCCTTCAGACCCATGGTGGAAGTAACTGGCATCATCTGAGTGAACTGGTGCTTTTTGCAATGGCGATGCAGGAAACCCTGAGAAGAATCAACAAACACACCTCCAACAACTTCCAGCTTCGAGTCGGTAAGGCTTTAGCCATTACCATTCCTCTTCCTGCCTAGTAAAGTGTTCCATTGGCGAACATACACATGAACACAATGGCTTCACCATGCGAAAGTCTTTTTTATATGTGTCTTTGTGTTTGCTTAATCATCTTCAGATCTCTCCTCATGGAAGGCCAATATTAAAATTGAAGTTCTCATCAAATTCCTCAAATACCTGATTTAAGATAAAATAAACCTTTATTAGTCCCACAAGAAATTGTCTTGGTCATGGCAGAAAGTGGACAGTACAGTTATAAGCAGCAATATTAAGAAAAAACAATAGAATTAAATAAAATAGAATAAAATACACACAGTAAAGTATAAAATAAATGTCATAGTATTGTATAAACTAAATGGTTCAGTCATTAGATTAAACCAGGAGTTTCAGAGACATCAAGGTGAAATCTGGACCTGAACCCGTGTTCTCCTTTCCAGCTCGAATACTTTTTAGAAACATTAACAAATCTTGATATTATTTCCTTTTTTTGTTTGTTTGTTTGCATTCATTCTAAAGGTAACTTGTGGATTTATTGGCAGAAAGTCCCTCACGGGTCAGATGAATGGCTTTAAACAGTTTGCACAGGAGCCTAATACTTTTGCACAGTATACAGTATATTCTAGGAGCACCTGCGAATATTGAAAAACTATTTTTATAGTATAAACCCTAAATATGCCCCAACACACTTTAATTTCATTTTAACACATTCATTTAATTATCCTTAAAGAAAATGTAAGGGCAAACCCGTATCCGTACTGTACAGTTTACACTGAACTCCCACAGTGCTAGAATGTAAATACCTATGTTACCCTTGTATAGACTTTTTCTTAGGAATGTGATGTCGCTTTCTTTGCTATAAGCAGATAAATACAGTAATAAATTACTGGAATTTACAGTAGTAATAAAAAAATAGGGTTTAAGAAAAACAAAACAAAAAACACAAGAACACTCGAAACGCTCCACGGTGATGGTCCTGTGACGACTGGGCCTCATGCGCCGTGCCTCCTCAGCCTAAAAACGCGACTGTGGTCTGCATTAAAGCGGGAGTTACTGCGTGCAGTAATCCTCCAGTTTTTCATTATACGCGGGTGCTCTTGTAACGTAACCCCCGCAAATAGCAGGGGATTACTGTATATGTATGTATGTAATTTTCTTCTCTAGCCTTTATTAGCTGATGCCATCCTTTCCTAATTTTATCCAACAGGTATTGCTCATGGCCCTGTAGTTGCGGGCGTGATTGGTGCTGCTAAGCCTCAGTATGATATCTGGGGGATGACGGTGAACCTGGCGAGCCGCATGGACAGCACAGGCGTCAGCGGGAGGATCCAAGTACCCGAGCCCACCCAGAAAATCCTCTCAAACTGGGGCTTTGTTCTGGAGCTGCGTGGAGAGATCTTCATAAAGGGAGTGAGTGAGCGGCAGGGACGTTTACGGACCTACTTCATCAGCAACAACAGGGGCCACAGAACCAGATACAGGTCTGCAGCCGACGAAGGGACAGTCAACCACAGTGGAGGGCGGAACACTCTGGCCACTGTGGTGTTCAGCCTTCTCCGGGCCATTCAGAAGGAAAAACAGAGGGACACTATTGGAAGATTCACCCTCCCCACTAACAGTGTACAGTGTTGATGGAAAACCTCAAGCTTTAGCACACGTTACCTCGGATTCCTGTACATATGTTGCCTTTGTTCTTAAAGGGAAATTGCATCACCATGTTCATACCATGCGTCTGTTAATACTGTGGGACATTGCATTAATTCAAAACAGGACACAGGAAATTACTTTTGCTGCAATAAGATAATTTGTATATCTTATTGCAGCAAAAGTCAATAAGATATTGAAACCATTTCCCTTGAACTGAAACATTTACATTATTCTAGCTTGCAGTGACTGTGTCCTTGGACTAGAGCATGAAATGAGAAGCACAGGAGCTTGGATCCACCAGACTGTAGATTTTTACCGGACTGTAGACTGTCTACTGACATTACAGCATAAAGGAACATCACAGAGAAAATTCAACAAATCAAGGAGCTGTTCATGTCCTGGAGATGTTTTCTGGGTGAAATTGGGCTGAGTAAGTTGACGATGTATAAACACAATGTGTTCAAAAGTTTGTGGACACTTTTTCCAACTTGTGAAATCAAGACTGCACCCTCTGATCTTCTGGAAAGACTTTACACTGACTTTTGGAACATTGCTGTGAGGATTTGATTGCATTTAACCACAAGAGGATTAGTGAGGTCATTGAGATGCTCAGCTCTGATGAACTGAAACTTTGCTTTCTGGAGGCTGAAAGAATGTGTTAAGCATCCCTATGTTATATCACAGTGGCCAAGGATCCTGAACTTTGAGTTTTTTTCTGTTTTATATGAGGTTAAATGGTCTCTTTGTGTCTCTTTGCCATACCTGAAAAATAGCAGCTGTTAAGATTAGAGGTTTGCTGTAAATAGAAGATCTTCTACCAGCAATCTGTGCGAGCAAAGCCAACAGATCCTCTGATAACTGTGTGTCAAATGCGTTACTTTTCTTTCTTATTTTAGAGCATATCCACCTTAAGCCAATGAAAATACCTCACATCCGGTTACATATTGTGCAGATTTCTTAAGAAAGCCCAAAGTTTGTTCACTATGCATTAAGCCTTACGATTTATATTATGGCCCCATATGACTACATAATTGGATGTCTGTTCCAAAATTCCAAATCTTCAAAAAAGACTGATGCAAAATACTCAGCACGAAGTGATCGTTTAAATTTACACCTTATAATCTGCAATGTTTTATAAATATAACTCTTGAAGATGATTGGATCACAGCAATGTGATAAAAAAAAAGCTATTGAAACGACATATTGCTAGTTACACGCTGAGGATGGTTTAGATGGTTAATTCATGCTTAGACAATTGCAAAACGCACATTAAATATATTCAAATTATCACATGCTGGACTAAGTTATATATCTGACCTAATACGGAATGAAGAATAATGCTTAATACATAACAAACATACTGTTTAGAAGTGTCTAATCTGGGCTTTATTGAACAAATAACAAGACCTTAATTAGTCACCAGTATGAGTTTCATGAGATAAGGGTTATCAGTAGTTTATATTGTCACTGTCAGAACAAAACTTCATATTTTTATGTTATTTGAAAATGCTGACTGCCCTTTACTTTGTGTCAACATTTTATGATCAATGGACTAATAGAAATGGTCCAAAATAACTTTGAAAGACATAATAACTGAACTGAAAAACATGAATGAAGACATGAAGTAAGTATTTTGGCATAACAAGGACTAACACAAGGTGGCAGAGTGTACCTGCGTGTTGGGGTTATTAGGGTCTACAGGGAATACACTTTGAGTCAGTAGTGAGCAGTGGGATTATGTCTACGAAACATTTTGGTAGTTGTTGCTTCATTTCTGGAGCAAAAAATTAAGTAACAAATACCAAAATAAATGCAAAGACTTATGAGAAAAACCAGAAACAATCCAGTGAATACAAGCATGCGCAGCAACATAGAAATCCATGTTCTTGTGATTGATGTGTTTACAAATGGAGGGGCAAGTAACAGCAAGACAAGGAGAGTTTAATCAACTGAGACTAGGTGAGGACGGAGCAAAGTAGAGGCTTAAAAAAACGAAAGCATATGGCTCTAGGGAAGGACACAGCAGGGGTGTTTCAGTTGCATTTACCTGTATTTATGGTTAAAAATGGTTTTACCTAAAAGTTTTGTTCTGGGAGTGACGATATACCACATAATAATGACGAGCCTTTTTTTACACGTTTTAGTAGAAATAGAATCATAAACCTTTGCAGAAGATCAAATATCATATGTTTTTTACGCACAGTATGCTAATTTTGTTTTGTGTTTGAGCAATGACAACTGTAATATAAAACCTTTTCTATACACAAAAACATGTTTTGCAGTGAACCTCCTACACGTATGACTCTTATGTTACCTTTATAGTATGTGAACATCCCATGCAAACATTTTAGAATGGGTTTTTATTGTTACTTAAATTACAGAAATTATTATATTGTTCTATTAATAATCAATAGTGTTTGCTGTGGAGTGATACACTGAATGGTCTCTGTTGGTCCTGACCAATCATCACAAATGTTATGGGGTTTTGGCACAAAAGCACATAATTTGTAGTCTTGAGTTACTTGAATCTGCTTGACAATGAGATTTAATATGTATATAGAATAACCTTATACTTTTACTCTGTTCTGGATGTACTGTTTTGTAATGGTCATCGTTTTTAAACCTAAATGGAAAAACACAACAGCCTTGTAGAATCAGCTTGGTTAGTGGATTGAACGGATCATTTTTGTCTGTCGCTTTCTTTTTTATTTTACCTCAATCCATCAGAGCCCACCTATAGCCGAATCGCATGCCTTCTAATACAGCAGACAGAAAATGCCATATGTACCTACTGAATACCATCCATCACAAATTTGAATCATTTCTTTTCTACTGAAGCTCTGTATCGATATAGTCGTTCACACTTTCCCTGGACAACAGGACACTGAATATTGTCATATCTTCAAATTTGTTATAGGAACTTTACAAGTTGTCCAAAGAGCACCAATAAAATCTGTTTCTTATGCACAATATATAATGAGAGGAAGAAGTGTCTGCACATTGCTAAACATTTAACACACACACAGCTTTAAATGTTCTCAAAACCTGACTACACCACAGTACAATATTCAAATACATTTGGAAGCATTGAAAAGCCGTTTACAAAAATCCAAAATACAGTCGCAAGAAATATCAACACTTTTTATTTGATACTTAGTAGTGTGGTTCTTGACGAATACAACCTAAGACTTTCCGTATATGTTAATTCTGTCTTTCTTCATCAAGAACAGATATTCTGGCCCATTCTTGCTGACAATCTTCTTTCAAATCAGCCCTCAAGTAGCTTTTAGTGCTCCATTAGAGTGATGGTTTACATCATTGACACCGTGAGTCCTACTGTTAACTTGGAACAGGTGCATTTTTCCTCTTATCAGATCATATAACAGCTTATCAGTATTTCTCTGTATATGACTGTTTAGTATTATCTTGGCTCTTTCGTCTTATTTGGCACATCAGGGCATTGATTACTAGCCAGCATGTTGAAGGTGGAGGTACATTTATACTAAACGGTGCTGGGATACTCCAGGAGAATTTATAAAAGGCAGTGTAGAGATTAAGGTCAGTGAGAGTGTAGGTTAATTTGACTTTTACTATAATCCGATTTCAAACTCTTTCCTGCACAATATCAGAATCTGAACCAGAAAACTTCATTGCTTCCGGAGGAAATTGCAATATGTACCTATTGAATACCATCAATCACACAATTTAATCATTTCTTTTCTACTGAAGCTCTGAATCAGAGCCAGAACTTCATTGATTCCAGAGGAAATTGTTCATATTACGACTGCACAGAGACACAGTGACACAAAGACTATAAAATATAATATAAGTCAAAGAAAAGTCAAAAGAAAATGCTCTGTAGTAAATACACTATACTATGTGCACAAATTGCTGTGGTCACTGATGAAAGTAGATATAAATATATATAAATAAAATGTCCTGAAATGAAACGTTTCCCCAGCTAAAGTGAGTCTCAGCTGTCACCACTCTGTAAAAGTGCAGAACGACACAGGATTATGATTAGCTACTGATAAGAGTATTGCTGATTGATTATATACGATTAGGGCTATTTTTTTTTTAGCTCTATTAATTTTCAGCATCAAGGTCCTAATAGGAACTGGCATAATGGTCACCATTAGAAACCAATACTTTATTGTAGAATACCTTTAGGTTCCATAAGAAAACCATCAAATGTGACCAGAATCAGAAACACAAGTCACCATTCAGACCCTTCACATTGTGACACCAACAGATAAAGCCACCAGGAACCAAGAGGAGCTCCTAATAGTTCAAAAAAATTCAGCACTGATGCAGCCTCATCCATCTGCACTTTAATATCCTGTTCTAGGAGAGACTCTGTGTAACATTGTGGGAAAAAAGCTCCTGTTCACTTTTCCAAAAGGAGCTTTTGTACAATAAGCCGGTTTTAGCTCTTAATGCACTTACAATCAGAATTTCTATTTTAAAAAGTGAATTTTTTTATATTACTAGAAAAACATAGTATTTGATGTGGAAAAAATCTTGTAACAGGCCACCATTGTTTTTGTTTCTTTCATTTTTTATGACTTATGAGATCATAAATTGTGGAATAAATCTAAATAAAAAGCTCCAGGAACATTTGCCATTGCAGTTGTGTGAAGAGGGTGATCAGATTTAGCCTGTGTTAAAGACAAGTCAGTGATTGAGGCGCAAACAAGCTCGTTCTGACCAGCAAGTCTTAATGCTTCAGCAGACCAAGACATTCTGAGTAACTTTCTGG
Organism: Brachypetersius altus; assembly: GCA_037974465.1. Classification (NCBI taxonomy): domain Eukaryota; kingdom Metazoa; phylum Chordata; class Actinopteri; order Characiformes; family Alestidae; genus Brachypetersius; species Brachypetersius altus. Next base: position 2,486,434 of record JBBPDB010000153.1, read on the forward strand.
ACCTAGTTTGGAGTTTTACTTTTCTATTCCAGCATGGCTGTGCCCCTGTGCACAAAGAAAGGTCCATAAGGACACGGCTGGAGGAGTTCAGTGTGGAAGAACTTGACTGGCCCCCACAGTCCGGACCTCAACCCCATCCAACACCTGTGAGATTAACTGGAACGGAGATTGTGATCCTGACCTTGTCGTCCAGAATCAGTGTCTGACCTCATAAACACTCTACAGTATGAATGGACACAAATTCCCACGGAAACTCCAAAATCTTGTAAAGCCTTCCAAGAAGAGTGGAAGCTGTTATAGACTCAACTCCATATTAAAGTCTATGTATTTGAATGCAATGTCATTAAAATCCTTGTTGGTGAAATGGTCAGGCGTCCCAATACGTTTGTCCATGTAGTGTGTAATGTTTTATTTATGTAGAAATGTTGAAACATCGGTGGAATTGTCCTTTAACAGGGTTCGATCTAAAGTTGCTAGCTCGATTGGTTCTGTCTGGAATGGGCAGAATGAGTTGTTAGAGTCAGCTCGATTGGTGTGGTCTGGTATTCTGCGCGGGCTAAGATTGTTCCTCGTTTTTGCACAGTAAACTCCAGATACTTCTTGCAGTTTTCAGCTAAAAATGGCAGATTCTCAGGACGACAAGCTTTACAAGGCCGAGTATGCGAAAAGTGGACGTGCATCTTGCAAGAAATGCAAAGAGAACATTGCTAAGGACTCTCTGAGGATGGCTATAATGGTGCAGGTAGGGACCTGCACGCTTTTAGTGCCATGTGGACTCATCTGCTCTCATTTCTTAATAAAAACTCCAAATCCACCTTAAATAGACGTATTTCATGCTTGTATTTGAGTAGTTTATGTCTTGCGTGGCTTAATTTCGTGTCCTTGCCTCGTACGGCCTGTTTATTTCACCATGAGGCGTTTAAATGGCTGCTTATCTCCTGAATGGGGGCAGTTTATGTTCCTGCTGGGTCCTGCATAGTGAGAAACATCTCAAAATTCGCTAGTACTAGGGCCAAATTAATGCATAAACAACAATAGATTTTAATATCTAGATCATGCACAACAGCAGATCTGCCAGTAAACCAGCAATGGAGGCTCCACTGTCTTTGTTTATAATATTAATGGGGGTCTATTAGTGCAATTTGAAAGAAAGGGTGCAAAAGTCCTGTGCAAATGATATTTAAAGACAGAGCAGTGAGTGTTTTTCACATTAATATTGCAGATGATACCAAATGAAACTATAAAGAATACAGGTAAATAGCATAAATAGTGATTTTATATACAGTATATCAGTATCCAGTATTAAAAGCATTTTTTAATGAGAAACCTGGTTTGACTCAATCAGTCCTTCATTAAATTAAATCAGGAGCTGTTGATGGAATTTCACAAATATAAACAACGACTGGATGGAAACGAGGAGGAATCTGGAACCAAACCTGTGTTCTCCTCACCAGCTCACACAATATCAACTACTTTTTTACAAACGGAACAAATCTCAATACTTTTACTGCTTCCTTACTTTCTTTTGTTTGTTTACATTTAATACGATGTTATATTTGCAACCAGAACAACATATTAATGATCACACGCTGAGAAAAATGGCGTTAAACTGTTTGCGTAAGTGTCTAAGGCATTTGCACAGTACTGTATATTGACTGAATCGGTGAGACTGGCAGGCTGTAGTTTGTGCCCTGGGCAGGGTGAGGTAATCTGATCGAAAGGGGAAGGTGGAGATTAGAATAAGGGATGCCCTGGAGTTTTAAGATTTCCTGGACTTGGAAAGTAGGCCATATCAGCACAGACTTTAGATGTGACGTTTTCTAAATTAGTACCAGAGGGGGGAGTGTTTGGAAAACATTTCTTGCTCCACTGCTTATTCCCCAATGCTGATCATGTTCTTTTCTTTCCCGTACACCATGCAAAATGACCTTTTGGGTGGGGGAAAATGACTTTAGAAAATATATGTAAAAAAACAAACAATCATGAGCCAAATAAATTCTTGAACCTGCAAAGAAAAAAGTGGAAAAAAAACAGAAACCCTGTTTCTACTAGGAGAATACTTGATTTGATGGCTTTATTGTACAGTGAAGTTGTTTTAAGATTTGTTAATTTTTCTTAACTTAAGGCCTCTTAACTTTAACTTTCCACTCATTTTTAAAGAATCTGTATTGTTTTGTCTGGTTGTGAACGTGATTGCAAGCTGTAGTTAATAAGAGATTGACATGTGTTTCTCCATTGTTGCACATGTTTTATGGAAAAGTGCTGCACTGGAAAAGAAATTAACATAGAAAATATGTAAAGAGGGAAAAACACGATCCAGATGAAGTTTTGAATTGACTAAGACAGAAATTTCTTTAAGAAATGAAAGGCAGAAACCATGTTTTTACTAGGTGTTTAAATGTCTTTTATTATTTTGTTTATTTTTGCTGTATTTTCCTAATGGTGTGGCTTTCTATCAGTAATGGCCTTTTTAGTTTCACTTTCCACTCTTTGTATAATTGCTAAGGATTCTCATTTTTAGAGGATTTGCACTGTTATGTCTTGTGAGGGTAACTGCAAGGTGTAGTTACTATGAGACAGACGTTTATCTGTGTGTGTTCCTCCATAGTCGCCCATGTTTGATGGAAAAGTGCCGCACTGGCATCATTTCTCCTGCTTCTGGCTCCGGGCAGCGGTCCAGGCCACTTCAGACATTTCAGGCTATACTGATCTCCGCTGGGAGGACCAGGAGAAGGTGAAGAAGGCCATCGAAAGTGGAGGTGCTACCGGAGGTAACGTTAATGCCAAATGATAAAATTCTGCATAATCAGTTTTCTAATGACCTGCTGATGTTCTGCTGTTAATGCTTTACAATACTAATAGTTATAGTACAAAACATTGATAAGGAAAACAATGTGCACTTCACGGCTCAGTGTGTAGTGCTGTGACACAACCGCAACTTTATATCCCTGCTGGGGGAATTGTGTACTCATCATCCCAATTATTCATAACTGAAGAGCATTTATGATCATATATGATTTATTACTGGAAGGTATGTGATGAAATCACATGTGTGTCAATCTATAATAAGAGTCTATCTGTGTGTCTATCTCTAATAACCCCATATTGTTCTGACAGGAAAAGGTGACCAGAAAGGAGCAGCTAAAGGAGAGAAGACACTAAATGACTTCGCAGTGGAGTATGCAAAATCAAACAGGAGCACCTGCAAAGGTTGTGAGCAGAAAATTGAAAAGGTACCTTTATGATTCCGTTATGACACGCTGTATTTTTGTCTGAGTTTCTTTGATGGCAAATGTGTTTTTAAACTGGTTACATGGACATACATTTGGAATCTAAATCAAGGTAAGTATCTTCAGTATTTATGTTAAATGATATGCTTAATGGTGTAAATTTAAGCAGTCAAACCATACAATGCTGTGATTTTACACTTAAGCAACTCCCTGAAGAGGTTAAAAGGCAAATTCACTTGCTGGTTTATGCAAGTGGCCACTGGCCCTTTATGAACTTCAGCCTTGCTGAATTTGAAAGCGCTCAGTTTAAGTTCTTCCGTTATCCAGGACCACATCCGTGTTTCAAAGAAGACGGTGGACCCTGAGAAGCCCCAGCTGGGGCTGATCGACCGCTGGTACCACACAGGCTGCTTTGTGAGCCGGCGTGAGGAGCTGGCTTTCAAACCCGAGTACAGCGCGACTCAGCTTAAAGGCTTTGCTGCCCTGAGAGCCGAGGACAAGGACGAGCTCCAGAAGAGACTGCCTGCTGTAAAGACTGAAGGGTGAGTGGTAAACTGGACATTAGTCCAACCTTTCTTTATACACTCTGAAATACAACCAAAAGAAAGTGAAAAGGGTACTTTTTAAACATATTTAATCATTACAACACCGCCTTTTCTTTAATGTACAGTTTTTACAAAATACAGAGGATTCATATTTCTGGAGTACAAAGCAGTTTTTGGCATTCTTTTCAATGTGTTCTGTGTCTTAGCTAGAGTTTTAACATTCACACAATGATGGTAGGAAAACGAGAATATTTTGATTTTACCTTCCAAATATTCGAGCCAAGGAAAAAATAATTTTATAAGCTATCTATATTGAATTAATCAGTCTCATCTATATTAGATTTATTACAGAAAAAGATTTCAGGATCTATGTGTGGTACCTTCACCATCATCCTCTCCTTCGGCCACACGTCTGCGTCCTCACACTTACTTTTTACATCATTACAACAAATTTACATTACATTCATCAAACTTTCCTTTAAAATATGTTTTACAGATAATTCATATGTATGAAGGTTAAAGAAGTATTTTTTAGCATTCTTTTCATTGTAATATTAGTTTTTCTATTGTGATTGTGTTTTTTCCATAAAATTAGCTCTCAGAGCTTTGCTAGCGTTTGGTCATTCACAGTGGAAAGATTTCAATTGGAGGTTTTGGGTTTTCTTCCAATTGGATGTTTGTGAATTTGCAAACAATGACGGTGGTTGGAAAACCAGAAATATATTGATTAAAGCATCCATATATATAAACCAAGGGAAAAGAATTGATCTAGATATAGATCGATAGATTAGATCTTGGATAGATTTAGATATAGATCTAATATATTAGATATATTTCAGTGGTTACAGAAAAAGACTTCAGGATCTCTGTGTGGTTGTACCTCCATCATCCTCTCCCTCGCCCACACCTCTGCAGCACAGGAAGATTCCTTTGAAGGCCTCCCTGAAACTCTTCATCTTGTAGGCGTAAAGGAAAGGGTTGACGGCGGAGTTTGCGTGGGACAGGATGATGGCGGTGAGCAGGAGGGGCAGGGGCACGGGGCAGGATGGGCACAGCAGCAGGAAGCAGTTGATCACGTGGAGTGGGATCCAGCAGACGGTGAAGAGGAAGAGGACGAGGAAGAGTGAGGTGGCCGTCTTCATTTCCTTCTTGATGTTGGCCGCTCGGTCGGCCCCGCCTCGCTCCGCCGCGATCCTCCTGACCTGCCGCTTGACCGTTACAAATATCTGTGCGTAGATGAGGAACATGACTAATAGGGGCGTCAGCACGCAGGCGAAGAAGTTGAAGTACACCATGTAGGTCATGTCCACCACCAGCACAAAGAAGCAGTAGCCGGATGTGGGCGGGGTCTTGTGCCAGCCCATCAGGGGCACCAGGCCGATGAGGAAGGCCAGAACCCAGGTGATCAGGATGACCAGCAGCGCGTTGCGCGGCGTCATCAGGCTGTGGTAGCGGAAAGGCATGAAGATGGCCACGTAGCGTTCCACAGCCACGGCCAGCAGACTGAAGATGGAGCTCTGGGTCAGCATGATCAGCACGGACAGCATGAGCAGGCACAGGTACAGGTTGTTGCGTGGGATACCGGTATCCGTCAGGATGGCACAGGGTATCGCCAGCGCCCCCACACAGACATCCGCCACCGCCAGTGACACCAAGAAGTAGTTAGTGACCGTGTGGAGCTTTCGGTTGAGCCCAACCGCCGCACACACTAACAGATTGCCCACCGTGGAGAGGAAGGCGATTACGAGCTCCGCCGCCATGTAGGGCAAGTTTACAGACACGACCACGTTTGCCGGAGTCGTAGCCGCGGTCGAAAGAGTGGCGTTAGTTTGTGAGCGTGGCTGAGTGGTGAGCATCGTTGTGGTTGCCATGGTTGCTGTGGTTGTGCCATAGGTGACGGCCAGAAAGCTGCTACTTTCATAAGCGGAGATGTTTGTGATATTTGTGATGTTTACAGTGGTGGTGTTTGCGTAGAGCAGAACTGACGTGAAATTGGCGACCGTCTCGTTCATTATATACTGTGAAGAAGAGTTCAAGATTAAGTACAGGTGTGGCAACAATGCGCAAATGTAGGGAACTCATGTGCACTACCTGTCAAACGGTTTTGCCCACACTGATATTTTCTACACTTGCATGTTACACGTTTAATACATACAAAAAGTACATTCAGTATTACAGTATGTTCACCATCTGGGTATTTAATTAGCCAAAAAATTTTATTTTCACTCTTGAGCTACAAAAAAAACACAGAAGGTCGATCACCAGATAAGTGTTGTATATTTGACGAGCTGTTAAGGGGCATGAAACAGACCTGCACTGTTAACAGATTCTTTCATCTTATAAAGGAACTTATTTTGTTCATTTATATTTGTGCGCTCAACCACTTTTTGAATGCTTAACAAAAATAAAAATCTGCAGTTTATGAAATAAAAAAAACCCTTTTGACTGGTTGTGTCCTTCAGTTTCTTAATATAAAATTCCAACACAGATCCACCAATATCAAAGATACTAATGTAGTCAATATCTAATTTCATGTTAAGAGCAGAAGGACTGATCTTGGCAGTCGTGCACCCCTAGATTCCCTATTCTTATGCGTATTCACAATTTCACATACATGCATTTGAAATGACCTATTTCTATCATCATATATCTTACATGCTATTGAGAATGTTGAGTATACTTACTGAATTCCTGTTGCGCTGTCACAAAACCCTTTTCCCCTCCATGCAGTGAAATACATGCACCATTTGATGTGCCCTGGAGTTGATTTCTGTCAGTGTGTTCTGGAGTTGATTTCTCTGAGCCAGTTATCAAGGCAGCCTGCCTGTGTTAGAACTACTCTCCAGTAGACTGAGAATTACAATTTTAGATAAGTCTGTCTTTTGTCCCTCTCTTTATACTGCACATCAGGGTGAAATAGCCTTCATATTTTCGTGTGTTTAAACGATGGTGGGATAATAGCCTTATATGAGTTGCTACATCCAGTTTGGGAGTGTCCTTTCCATTGTTTGCTTTCTTTCCTCGGTGGGTTATTGTGTTGTGCTCTGGTGCTCAGGTCTGATATGTTTACCTGTTTTCATTAATCTAAGAGGCAGTAGGGGGCAAAATGATGGCTTGGTATTTCCCATAGGCAGCCCATCTATAGAAAGGTGATTGAATTAATGATCATCATAACGCCTCCAGGGTCCAAGCATGTGCCAGCATGACCATGTCTCATGCTACCACAAGCTCCTAATGAGATCCACTGGTAAATGCCCACTGTGCTTATTATTGCAAGGTGTCAGTTTTGAGGTTCGAGATAGATTTTTATTTTTTGTTTAAATGGCTCGTTGACCTACGAAAACCCCTCTACATGAGCTATATGATCATGAATACACAATACTAACACTTTATTAAAATGTTTTAAATGCATTGGAGGGTCTTTGTTATCAGAAAGATTTAAATAAAAATGTAATGCTGTATGTAAACATAGTTTTAAAAATGTACCCTTTACTCCCTGGTTCTATTTTTGACTTACATCGATTAATGATGAACAAATTATGATATGACGAAGACCAAAGCATTTGCAAATACATTGATCAAGCCAAGATTAAACTGAAGTTAGAAGGGGTGTTTCAGCCATGGCTGCTTTATAAATCAGGCACGTTACGGGCTGCTCACACCGGAGGTCATTCACACAAAGGTAACCATTTGTGATATAAAACGTTTAACACAGAATAAAATTACAAAAACAGCTGACAGACAAACTACGTCCGACCATTAAGTCATTAGGTTGCCGTTTGGCTGTGATTATGGATAGTGAAAACTCACCAGATCTGGTTGCTGAGGCCGATTTGCTGCTTCTTTCTCAGGAAAAGGAAGGCCGACACTGTTGATGGAGAAGGAGCCTCCAAGAAGCAGAAGAAAGAGCAAGAGGAGAAAAAGCAACTGGATTCGCAGTTGAAGGTTAGATCTTTGAGACCATGGACTTCACAGATCTTTAATTATTAACTGTTTTTTGTGCCGTTAAACATAGACAACTTTTATATGCAGATGTTTATATTTTGATTCATATTGTCTGTAAAACGCATTTTCTTTATTCTGTTCCTGTCTCTGCTGTTTTGCTGTGTAGGAACAGAGCCAGTTGATTTGGGGAATTAAAGACAAGTTAAAGAAATACTGTTCGGCCAACGATATGAAGGAGCTCCTGATCGCTAATGACCAAGAAGTTCCCTCAGGAGAGTCCAATGTAAGAGAACAGTCTGGAAATGCTGAACAACTGATAAATGTCATGGATTCCATACATTTAGTAGTAGCTGCTCAAACCCCCCTCTCTGACAATCGGCTTGGATCATCAGTCCTGGTTTGAGACCCAGAAAGAGATCTAAGTTTTTTGTCTCATTTAAACATCAAATTTCCAAAAGCGTTTTTGTTCGATGCATCTGTGTAATATTTCCAGATATTGGATCGTCTGTCAGACTGTATGGCCTTTGGATCCTTAAAGCCTTGTGAGACCTGCCAGGGTCAGCTTGTGTTTAAGAGCGATGCCTACTACTGCACAGGAGACATCTCCGCCTGGACTAAATGTGTGTTCAAGACTCAGACACCCAACCGCAAAGACTGGGTCACTCCTAAGGTGGGTCCCTATGTAGACCTTACACTTCTTCTCTACACCAAAGACTGCAACTAATGCTTATTTGTAATTGCTTAGTTCATTCATTGATTATTATTTCACAGCACCTCCTTACGGTCATGTCATATTGCAACAATAGTCCTTCAGTCTGTGACGATTTCTGCAGAAATTGGTGGCCTGTATTGGCCTGACTGAACTGTTGATCATTTCTGTCCTCCTTCAGGAGTTCCATGAGATTCCCTTCTTGAAGAAGTTCAAGTTTAAGCGTCAGGATCGTATTTTCCCCAAAGAGGCTCCGCCTCCTCCTGCAGCTCCTGCATCCACAGCTGCTTCTTCTACTGCTGTGGCTTCCAGCACCTCTAGTGCCCCCAGTAAGACCCCTACAGAAGTGCCTGCAGGTCAGTCTCCTCATCTACATCTTTACTACACCTATATCTTTATTGTGCAGTCAGCTTACCACTCAAAGTGTAGATGATAACCTCAAACTGTGAGTCACTTTGGATAAGAAAGTCTAATGTAATGTAATGATTCAGTTTCTGTTCTTCTGAAATTACCCACAGAGAAATGTTGATTCAAATATCACTCTTTGGGTTGGGCTTAAGGTAAGGGTTTTAAATTTAGGGGAAGTGAAGTAGAATTTGTAGTTGGTTATAAGCTACAGGCAAGGTAAGCACCCAGTCTTTTTCCATTAAAGACTTATATACCTGATCTTTCTTTCGATGACTCAGCTGTATTCTGGTTGTAATGTCCTGCATCGCAGACAAGCCTCTGACTGGGCTGAAAGTGCTGGCTGTGGGGAAGCTGAGTAAGAATAAAGACGAGCTGAAGGCTGCAGTGGAGGAGCTGGGGGGGAAGATTACCAGCACTGTCAATAAAGCTGCCTTCTGTCTCAGTTCCAAGAGTAAGTGTGTGTGCGCGTGCGTGCGTTCCAGTCACTGGCTGTGTGTATATGAGCGTGTGTGTGTGTATATATTTGTGTGCGTATACGGGTATGAATATGTTCCAGTCACTGGCTGGAAATGTGAGTATGTGCTCCTGCTTATTTAAACTGTGTAGTTCTTTGAGGTCAGTAATACATTTTTAACTGTATTTTGTAAGGATGCTCTCATCTTTATGAAACATAAATTAAACTAATAGAAAGGACAAAAGTTTTTACAATAAATTATTAATAATCAACAGTACCCATATTAATAAATAATAAAAGTATTCTTCCCTTCCACACAAATGGTTTCTTTGTCTCAGATCAGTCTTTGTTTGTGCCTTTTCTTTATGTTTAGTCGTCAGAATCCTCGCCAAAGTCTATATCCTTAATAAAGGCTTTAAATGTCTTTATTATTGATGTGGAGAATATTGAGCAATTTGAAATAAACTGATTATGCTTTTTGGTTCCTTAATCAGTTGTCAGTTGGTGTTTCTATGCACTAGAATCACTCTTTTGCAGTCTACTATAATAGTCTGCATTAAATGATGTGGAATGACATGTGAGGATCAAATTGCCCCGCTGTCTGTGTGGAATAGTAAAGACTGTGAGTGTGTTAATGAGGTTCTCTGAGGACAGAGTGGACGGATATGGTCTGATTAATCATCTGTGCTGTTTGGAGCTTCACTAATTCTCTGTGTCCCTGTGCTGTTGCAGAGGAGGTAGAAAAGATGAGTAAGAAGATGGAGGAGGTGAGAGACGCAGGGGTGCGTGTTGTTGCTGAAGATTTCCTCACCGATATTAAATCCTCAGGCAAGGCCCTGCAGGAGCTCATCTCCCTGCATGGCATCTCCCCCTGGGGGGCGGAGGTTAAAGTGGAGGCTCAGGCTCCGTCTGGGGCTCCCAAATCAGCGGGAGCCGTGTCCTCAAAGAGCGCAGGGAGAAACAAAGAGGAGGAAGGTCAGAACCATGGTTTCTTGCACAAGTTGGATTAAACGGTTTATCATTATGTTTGAAGAGGCACTGACTGGAATTTATAGCATACACAAAAGATTTGATGTGTATTTGGAGTGTAAATCTCTCCCCTTACAACAAGAAGTGTCTCTCTCTCTCCCTCTCCCTCTCCCTCTCCCTCTCCCTCTCCCTCTCCCTCTCCCTCTGCCTCTGCCTCTGCCTCTGCCTCTCCCTCTCTCTCTCTCTCTCTCTCTGACCATATTATTACACATGGCCATGACCTTGTATATTTCCATAATGTGTCTATTTCATATGTTTTTGAAATCTGAACAAGAAACACAGTAGGCCAAACTTAGATTAGAAAATAGCCCAAGAATGTTGTTGTTCTCACAAAATGAAGCCTGTACTTCAATGAAAAGTGTGATTAGCGTTCGACGCTACAAACTTAAACTATGACCATCGGAAAGTGAAGTGCACTTGCTTTGGGTTAATTTGGCAAATAAGATTACTGCTCTGCTTTCACAGGTAGTAGCAAGTCAAAGAAGATGAAGCTGACTGTTAAAGGCGGAGCGGCAGTTGACCCAGACTCTGGTTCGAGAACTCTTACTGCCATTTTGTTTATTATACTTTTGTTCTGTCTGACTTGGAGTAGAATGATGGTTCTAACTGGTTTTAATTGTGGTTGTTCAGGCTTGGAGAACTGTGCTCATGTTTTGGATCAAAATGGGAAGATCTACAGTGCTACTCTGGGTCTGGTGGACATTGTCAGAGGAACAAACTCTTACTACAAACTTCAGCTGCTGGAGGATGACGTCCAGAAACGGTGAGGAGCTTCTGATTGCATTTTCCTTATTTATCTTTATCCATGACGCTTATCAAAAAGTTTTTCATGTGATTTTCTTTACTTTTTAATGTCATTTTTTCTTTTATACTGGTGCAGGTATTGGGTGTTCAGGTCTTGGGGGCGAGTCGGCACCACAATCGGTGGAAATAAACTGGATAAGTTTTTTGACAAGAACTCCGCCATGGATAACTTCCGCAGTGTGTATGAGGAAAAAACAGGCAATTCTTGGACTTCGAGCAACTTCACAAAATACCCCAACAAATTTTACCCTCTTGAGATTGATTATGGGCAGGTGTGTAATTTTTTTTTTTTTTTTTTTTTTGCTAAAAGTCTGAATACCAAGGCAGTTTATGTCTGTCTATATAAATTTAATATTTAATCAAAATAATATGTTTTTCAGGATGAAGAGGCAGTGAAGAAACTAACCGCCAGCTCAGGCACCAAGTCTCAGCTTTCCAAACCAGTCCAGGAGCTCATTCGCATGATCTTTGATGTGGAGAGCATGAAGAAAGCCATGGTGGAGTTCGAGGTTTGTTCACTTCATTAATGTTTACCACAGTATGATTTAGATTGTGGTGGTGGGATTTAGAATAATTGATAAAATACACAGACGTGAGCAACTATTTAGTGGAATAAAAGCAAGGAATTAATTTAGTTTTAATATTCCAGACTTATTGCATTTGAATACCCACCTTCAGATGATTTGTTTTTTACTCCCACAATGGAGTCCACCCTTCCCTGCATACTTTATTGCCTTCCTGCTCTTAACACACTGCCTTCAACCCAGAAAAGGCCTAGAAATGAGCTGATTAGTGTTTTCAGGTGTTTTGAGAGCTGGAAAACACTACAATGTGTTCAGAACGAAGGCTTTGGGACCAGGGGACCTGCTGCTGTTCCTCTCTCATCCATATCAGAGCTGCTCTAAACTCTGTTTGAAGGTGTTAGAAATGAATACCTGTGTGTCTGACAGATTGACCTTCAGAAGATGCCTTTGGGGAAACTGAGTAAGCGGCAGATCCAGAGTGCTTATTCTCTCCTGAGTGAAGTTCAGCAGGTCAGTGTGTCTTCTCTGTTCCAGAGAACAGGAGTATGACGATGCATTTTCTGTCTTTTTTATTTAATTTTTTAACGCACTGCAAATAGGTTCACCATGCAGTCAGTGAAAACCTAAATCCTGTACTTTCATACAAAATTGATATGCAAAGTACTTAGTAAGTAGATAAACCCAGTTTTTGGTTTGATGGCTTTAGTTTAGGCCATTTTTTATCTTAAAACATTTCAGTATTGGAAAAAAAAAGATGAAAACCTTTATTAGGTGGACCATAAAATGATGTATTTATAATGTGTATTATTTTTGTGTATATTTATGCCACTATATACCTTTTGGTTTCAGGCTGTCTCTGACAACGCCTCAGAAGCTGTGATCCTGGACCTGTCCAATCGCTTCTACACTCTGATACCACACGACTTTGGCATGAAGAAACCCCCGCTGTTAAGTAATCTGGACTACATCCAGGTGAGATCAGCTGTGTCCCTCAGGGTTCTGCTCACAGATCAGCAGGCTGTGATACTGACCTCATGTCAGTGGTGCTTGTGGTGAATAGTTCAGGAACACGGTTCCCACAGGTCCTAGAAATCCTTGGCTGCTTGTGAATGTGAAGGAATTTAAAGAGCATGGGTCAGGGAAAGTTCTTGTGTGAGATAATAGAAACTGAAGATTATTGTATAAATTTTGTTTTTGAACAAGGAAGTCTGCATACGATGTAATTTAAATTTGAGTGATACAGGTTAAACAGCGCTATAGTAAAAAACCATCATCTGTGTCTGAACCAAAGAGTCTAATATATTTATTAAACATATTTTATTGAGACAAAAGCAGCAAATATTGACTTTGAAGCTGTTCAGGTTTATGAAACCATAACATTGTAAATAACCGGTCATATCTCTCTCATACTCCAGGCTAAAGTTCAGATGCTGGACAACCTCTTGGACATTGAAGTGGCCTACAGCCTCCTGCGTGGAGGAGCAGAAGATAACAAAAAAGACCCCATCGACATCAACTACGAGAAACTTAAAACTAAGATTGAGGTTTGGGTCATTTATATCTAAAGTTTGAGTACAAACGTGCAGTTTCCTCTAGATGTTATGTTGCACGTCATATAATCTTTCCTGTAATGGGAGTTTTATGATTAAAACGTCTCTGCAGGTGGTTGAAAAGTCATCAGAGGAAGCTCAGCTTATCCAGCAGTATGTCAAGAATACACATGCTGCTACTCACAATACCTACACACTCGAGGTTGAAGAGGTAAGAAGGAAAAGCACTTTCCTTTTCTTTAAGGAAATGTATTTAAAAAAGGAATAAATCATTATCAAAAAAAGAAAAGGAACAGATCATTTAAAATGTCTCATTGTCTCTTTGCATTGATGTTGGAACGTGTTTAGTAGTAACTTGAGTTGAATGCCATGTACTGCATAATTGTTCACTGATACCCTTGGTCCAGGACTGAAAATAGTTTTCACTGGAGAATCACAATTGTCAACTGTAGATAATATGTATAAATACAAGATAATAGGAATTCTAAAATTTGAATCATATGAATTTTCGGTCATACAATGCTCTCATTTCAGGTCTTTAAGATTGACCGAGAGGGTGAATACCAGCGTTATCGGCCCTTCAAAGATTTGCCCAACAGACAGCTGCTGTGGCACGGCTCCCGCACCACCAACTACGCGGGCATCCTGTCTCAGGGTCTGCGCATCGCTCCACCTGAGGCTCCAGTGGTATGTACTAATGTCCTACAGCTCCACCTCCTGCTCATACACAGTAACTACAACTACAAACCACTAACTAGCCTAGTGGTAGGAGCCTAGTGGGTAAAACACTCAAACCCCCCACACTTTATACCACTGTGTCCTTGAGCAAGACACTAAGGGACACACAGAGACAGGGGGACTGTCCCTGTAACTAATGACTGTAAGTCGCTCTGGATGCCGAATGCCCCCTTTACCTATTAGTGATGTGCAGATCGACCCATGATCTGTGGGTTGGGCAGTTTTGGGTGAACTTATTAGGAAATTTTGCTGATTAATGTATATTTTTTTTTAAACGTGTTGGCTCTTGTAACTGGCCAGTCGTGGTGCTTGGTGCCTGACCCACCCATCACTAGTGCTTAGTGCTTTGAACCCTTATGGGGGAATAATCTTGGTAATTTTTGGTCATTTCATTGTTAAAACTTACAAAGGGCTGTGTGTGTATATTTCTTTTCATTATCAGCATGAAATATAATAACTAAAGTAGGGCTGTCAGTAGATTAAAATATTTAATCGCGATTAATCTCATGATTAATCGCACCTTTAAGTCTACACTAAATATACTGTTTTTAATACTTTTATCAACATAGGAGTAGACAAAAAGTGGAATAACATTGTGAAGTGGAATAACACTGTAAAAAAAGACTGTAAACAAATAATGGGATTTTAACCACAGTGTTCTCTTTAACACAGTCACACAGCTGAAGTTCAAATATTTCTGTAAAAACATTAATGTAATCAAATCAAAATACAAAAAAAAAAGCTATTTGCCACTGCAGTGCGTTCAGGTTTTATCTAGCTTAAGTTCCCAGACCATGGGGGCGCAACCAATATAGCAGCTGCAAAGCATGTGGGCGGAACTAGTGTTATTAAAGTAGCATTTTGTGGCATGGTCAGGCGTCTTATATGGACAAAAGTAATGACAGCGCTGTACGTGTCGGCTGTTTTTTGCGGGGGGCAGACGTCCCATTACTTTTGTCCATATTAAATAGCTTAGCACTGGTGTTCAGGGGCGGACTGGGTGATCTGTGCGTTCTGCAAAAACGCCCAAGATGCGAAAACCCAACCTGGTAGAGAGAGTCCCAGTCCGCCCCTGCGCGCGTCACTTCGGTGAAAAGGATTTAAAAAACCTGCGTTAACGTGCGATAAAACAATTGTCGGCATTAAGTAAATAATGCGTTAACGCGATAATAACACGTTAACTTTCCCAGCCCTACTTTTAATATATTACAGTGCCCATATCGTTACTTTCTGTCACGGCTCGGTCAGTGGCCGTTAGGGGCCACTGCTTTTCTGTTTGGTTTTGGGGACATTTATGTTGACGTTCTTGTTTGTTTGGTTCTGTTGTCAAGTGTTTTTGTTATCACCTGTTTGTGTTTCGGTCCATGATTGCTAGCAGTATTTAAGTTCTGTTTTGTGTGTTTCTCATGGTCAGTCAATCGCCTCATTTTGCGCCTCATTTTCATGCTTTTCACGTTCCTGTTCATGCAGCGGCCCTTGAGCCAGGTTTGTTTTCATTTTGTTTTCTG
>JBBPDB010000153.1:2517683-2544031 GCA_037974465.1 Brachypetersius altus
TTGTGTGTGTGTGTGTAATCCATCAATAAATATAACTATGAATATATGTAATCCAAATATTTTGAAATTAAAAGGTAAGATTGCTAAATATGCTATTGTGTGTATAAAACTGTGTATGTATAGTGTAATGTAGAGGTAAGATGTACTGTATGTATGTATATATATATATATATATATATATATATATATTACACAAGTGTAGGCTTTTACATCTTTAGCTATTAGCCTCACCTTTTGATTGCTCAATTGATTTGCTAAACAGGAATCAAAGTCTGCAATACACAACAGCAACAGCCATAATCCATCCAGACACACCTGAACAGGTGGTTGCCTGTTTATTTTTGGCTACCACATTATTTCAGAGCTTTGGTGTTCCACATCCAGGGGCTGTTTTTCTGTAGTTCAAACTAATCAGTGTTGATTTTCATTTTTTGGGATTTCTAAGTGTCTTTTTCTTTGATCACCTCTATAGCAAACTGGTCAACTCAGTGGTTCAGTAATGAGCCTTAAAACATCAACAGCATGCCTAGGCCTTTTGATATGACCAGCAGATAATGAGCAGCCATTAGCAGTGTGGCGGTGAGTCTACACAGACAGCTTTCACGCCTTCTCAGTAACCCTCAGACAGAGGGATTAGCCAAAGACATCGCCTGCAGAATCCCAGCAGCTATGCAGGATTGTCACAAAAATGCTACCTTGAAGCTTAACACTACAGTTTAACACTAATAAAGATGGGGGGGATTATAGTGGTTATAAATCTATTATGGTTCTGTCACCCACGCTCTGAACTCTGAGGGTACCTTGTTTTTATAGTTCAAGCTAGAGAACACATGAACTCCCTGCAGTGGCAAGTATCTTTGGTTTTATTGGATTAGATTAATGGAAGTTGAGATTTACAGAAGTATTTGTAACTGTGTTAAAACACTGCTATTAACAAGCACCTTTAGTTTAGTGTTCATATGGCAGTACTTTTAAAATACACTTCATCAAATTTTGCATAATATGATTAATAACTGATCAGTTATTCACAAATTTTTAATTGTTCCCCAGCACTTATATATTTGCAGCATCCCTCAAGTGGTGTTTGTCTCATGTGTATCTTCAGTCTTGCTAGTAAAGCATCAGCACTGATTACACACAAAGCTCCTTGCAAGAATGCAATCCTCATGGAGTGAATTCCTTAAAGAACTTGAAATAGATCAGCCCTTTCTAATCACCACACATTGCTAGTATTCATAGTTTTCTATTCTGAAGGAGTTAAATAGTAAAAAAAAAAAAAAAAAAAAAACAGAAAAGCCCATGAGCAAGAGTACAAACCAAGTTTTTAGAAAGACTGTATTCCAAGTATTTGGCCAAGCATGTATAACTCTTCCAGTCATCAAGATTTCACAGTTACGGTCTGAAGTACACTAGAAGGAACAGTCACCATGGAATTTGCCTCCCTCTTCAGAAGGCTCAATACCACTGACTGAAGTTTGAGTGCACAGCTCAATTTAAAAGTTTGCTCAGCTTTTGAAAATAAAGGGGCTTAGCTTTCCACCATTCTTTAGTCAAAACTCCAAGATATGCCATTTAGCTACTTCAAGAAAGGATGTTCCTGAGAATAAACCACTGGGTTCCCCTCATCCTTAAAACAGGTAGACAATACACAAGCAGAGGAATTTGGATGACCCATAAAGCAGGTGTGAATGGTGATTCACAAGCAGGGCTGAAGACAGACTTGACTGAAAAGGACAGTGACAGTTCACCTGGAAGCAGGACATTAAAGGCTTCCTGAACATACTTGAGGCTACAGGAAGACCATGCTGGCTTGAGGAAAAAAAAAAAAAAGTGGCACCACTGTTTCAAGGAGAGACTTTATTGAAATGCGTTTGACAGCACAACTTTTCCAGATGAGACGTACATCCTGCGGAGCTTTGTGTAAGCCATGCTTCTGCGAACTGTGAATAAAAGATGGAGAAAATCAAAAGCAAATTCAGCTTCCAAGAACTTGCAAGAGAGGACGAATCAAGGCCGTACCCTTCTTGGTGTTTCGGGCCATCAAGGGAGGTGAGGGACACTGTCTTTTGCAGATGCCATCAGTCTGGTTGAGGTCACAGATCACAGCTTCACAGTGGAAAAACATCTGAAAGATTGAATTTAATGTTTCTGCATCACAAAATCCAATGAACCAATTTACATACGTCTGAAGTATTAGACAGGACACTGGTTAAATTTAACATCCCAGCTTGATATTCACAAAAATTACAGGCACTCAGAAGTGCCACTTTAGACCAAATCTGTGGCACTTAGTTCGTCAGCTGTTGAACATTCAGCTCTGTTACCTGATCTCTGAGGACGGTGTCATCTTTAACAAAAGTGAACATATTCACTCCAAAGCGTTTAATGTGTGATGGGTACTGAACCCGGTCATCAAGGGCAACGGGGTGAAAAATGGTTTGGTAACGGTCGTCAAAATTCTCGCAGCTGTTCAGAACACACAAAAATTCAATGTGAAGCACAAGGCCATTCTTCCCATTAAAAAAAAGCTCCATGTCTGAAACATTACCCATCGACAATAATGTCCCAGCTCATCTGGGTGACGTCTTCAACAGTGGCCCAGCAGTTTTCCAGGACCAGCTCTATTCGAGGGTCTGTGAACTGGACCAGCTCCACCTCAAAGTACAGAGGTTCTTTCAAGTACTGCACCACTGGGTGGTCCTCAGCCATATAGAAGGCAGAGTAAGAGGAATCTTGAGTGAAGGAACAAGACAGCATTATGCAACATGACCGCTTTTACTACTGGCACTCTGCTTATGGGATTTGATCACTAAAGTCAGTTAAATCTGGGTTACCCAGACAAAATGAATCCATTTGACAATGCACTTCATTGTAGTCACAAAACTAAAAGCTAAAATCAGTAGAAAAGCTCAGTTACAAACACCCTCCTTGTTTAGCTGGCCCAAAGTGAAAGTGGTAGGAATCAGTTTACGCTTTAACAGAAATACAAATTTTAAAAGGAACATGGTATGAAACAAATGTCAGGTTGATGTGTTGGGCCACACCTGAGAAACTGAGACCAACACTCAACATGAGCCAGGCTGAATAAGATGGTATAAAAAATTAATTCTCTACCACTCCAGACACCTCAAGCTTAATCCAACGCACATGGCCAAGAGTGAACCACTATTGAAAGTCATTTCTAGGCAGAATCCATATTTAGTAAAACACAGTGTTTGCCAGTAAACTGCTAATATACTGCACATTGAAATGAAGTATGTAGTGAAACATACCTTTGGCCAGTTTCATTCTGACTTTCAGTTCTCCAACCCCAGATTCAGCAAAAGGCTCATTTCTTCGTGGTTTAGTGAAGAAAGTCACTGTCTGGGTGTCATTCAGAGTGTAGTAGCAGGCAACGGTCATGCTAGCATTGAGCAAAAAAAAAAAAACATGTTATTACACATAAAAACCCAACACAAACTAGTAAATCACAAAACATTACTGGTAGTCTGGTTCATCATAGTCATGCGCCGATCCCTTTTTCTTGGAATCACTTCTCCTGGCAAACACTGAGATTTCATTCTGATACATCATGACATCTTCATAGAACTGGAGGATAGAAGTGAAAGTTAGTCTCAGTCACAAAATAAACCCACCAATATGGACATTAATGGGGGGGGCTTCTCAAAACACACCGTTCTAGTTGTTCCACAACTGCTCGCATCAAAAGAGAAGTAGGCGAAGCGACTGTTGCTAAAAGTGGGTTTACATGCAGGATCCTTTAGCACCAACTGGCTCGGAACCACATGGGGCGCAGATTCCACCTTCACTGCAAGCGCGGTCATTGTTCCATTGGAGAAACATTCTGAAAAGGAACGCTTAGGCTTGCCAAAAATGTATGGAAAAGTTTTGGCAGGTTTTTAAAAATGCCACATCTTACTCTCAACATGTAAAAGCCACACAATGCTTCATATGAAGTGAGCATTAGAATACAATACTCCCAGTCCTTTACAAGGAACTGTCCACCCAAGAAACAAAACCCCACAAATTAGACATGTCTGAGCTAAAACATCCCTTCATACCAGCCATAGTCAATGGAAAGCTGCAGGCCAAGGAAAATGCTTTGATGTGCCAATCGTTGACAGGATCCCAAAGGTGCAAATCAAGACGAGCTCTGACTAATGACTTATGGGCCATCTAGGAAGAAACAAACTTGAACTTCAGCAGGACAAAGAAACCTCAAGATTTCACCAATACACAGACAAGGAAAGGATCCCCGTACCTCAAAAATGACATTGTTTGCCAAGAAAGGCACAACCATGCTGAAGTGAGTGGAATTGTCTTGGATGCGGTACTCCTCGTAAAGGTCATCAGACAGACTCTGCTTCCCCAACAAGACATTAAAGTTCTTGCCTTGGTTCCCATAAGCCACAGTCACATAGAAGTTCTCCTCATCACAGGTTCCTTTCATGGTTGGCAGAACTACAAAGAAAACAGGTAGAACTGATGCTTGGTCTAAACAAGACCGAGTCTAGAGTTAAACCATATAAACTTCAGTGCGTGTTTAGAACTGCTTTGCCATGTAGGCAAAAACACACCAATGTCCTGAAGAGTAGCCTTCAACACAGCAGGCTGGGGAAAAGGTGCGTATTCAGGCAGGATTACCAAGCCAAAGATGAGTAGAAGAGTATAGGTAGTGGTCTCCGGATTGATATTCTAGATTGAAGGGAGAAATACATAAACTTTACATTGGGGTACCAGTATTCCCTGGTTTATAAACACACAAACATTCACATGTATTCAGTGACTAGGGTGAAGCAAGGAAAATCGTTATTTGAGCGAGATAGTGTAACTGATTTAAATAAACTTGGAAAAAAGGACAGACTACCTGTTCTATAACTAAAGATTTTCTGCATGTTTGGTTCAACTGCTTCTAGTTATTTCACCTTATCACTTAGAAGCAGCACCTGACCATTAAACAAACTGCATACTTACAGCCTTCAGAACAGCAGCATCAGAGAAGGGGATGTGGATGCTAAAAGCTTTGGAGCCATTAGGAAAACTATACTGCTGCACATTCAGGCCTCTGTTGTTGGCCTCTGCCACAGTCACTACTCCAGTTGAAAAAGTGATGTTCAGCAGCTCAACATCAGGAAGGAGGGGGCCCAACACCACATCAAAAAAGCCCAGCTCTACCTTGGTATCTGCAATGCATGGAAAAGCAACTTAAGCTACTAAGTTCTCACACAGCAAAATCCAACTATAGCACATATGGGGGGGGGGGTGACTAAAACAGCTTATTGAGCAGCTAGTTAGAAAGGTTAGTCAACCAGGCTTAGGTTAAAACACTGTAGATTGAGCTAGATGTAAATCCCATATAATGGAACATGTTGAGCCCCCCCAAAACAAGGGGAAAAAGTCAATAGCTCAATCTAACTCAGCACAAACCGAAAAGAGTCTCGACTTAGGGAATGGGAACCAGACATTCCTGGAGGAACTTACTGTCTGTGACCTGTGGTGGCTGAGGCTTGGGTGGTGTGATGATGGGGTAGTGGACTTTATATTTGGTGACAGCCTTTCCTTCCTCCCATGTCATCTCCAGCATGGGTTCAATGCTGTAGGTAGTGTGGTACTCATAGTTCAGTGCATGACTCTGCAAAGAGTAACAAAAGTTGACAGAATTTAAAGTTTACCATTTCAAACAGCAGTCTTGGCAAAACTAAAGCATGACACCAAACCTTATAGTAGCCGTCTGGTCCACCAATGGGTAGAGAGACCACAATCTGGGTCTTTGTGAGAGATAAGCCATAGCCCATGGCAGTCATCTGTTCTTGACTAAGCCTCTTCCCATCAATCCCCATGTACAGTTCAAGGAGATCATGCTCTTGTGACGCCCTCAGTGGGGCGATGTAAATGGGCATAAACCAGGTGATTACTTCGTCACTGAAATGGAGTCCACCTGTGAAGGTAATGTGGGGAAGTAAAGCTCAGGCCTCCACATCAGTGAGACTACATGTTGAATTGTACCAACATTTAAACTGAAGGTGAAAATGAGATTCCATGAACTACTTTTAAAAAGCACAAATGAGAACTTTGGCACCAAAGTAGTGGCAAAAACTTGACCATCAGAACTCCTGAGACCCTCACTGTCTTCAGTGCTCACTGAAGAGGTGGATCTTCAGTCTATGAACAGCCACATGTCTAACTTAAGTGTGTGATCTGTGCCCTGATGGAGAACCAACTGCAACCCATATACATGTTTCTGGGTAAGAGTCTGCAAGTGTATTTACACAGAAGTGACGTGAAAAATTACACAACGGATCAAGCCTGGTCCTTGAGATTTCTGCATATCACCACATGATTCAGTCACATTTCTCTCAATGGGACATTTGATATCTTGACAGCTATATGGACAAAAATGTCATCTTGGCAAACCACATCTGAGCTACTTTGTCAAGTTTGTGAAGGACTGCACTACCATTTCATTCATTTGTGCCTATGCACTTGCATAATTCAGGTGACTGTTGACTGATCAGCTTTATTTGATCAGCCAAAGTTTGGGGTACCACATCCAGACCTGAACTAAACTCAGCAGGAAAGCAGACCTCTGAGATAACTTCGCAGCAGACTGCTATTCAAGAACAAAATGACAGCAGTTGACCTGCCGCCATCACATCAACTTCTCATTTGTCACCCATAGCATTGTCAGACATGCTTGCTCCTTCATCCAACCCATCAGAAATGCTCACCAGTTGGACAGGCAGCAGCAGTCTCGATCATTGTTACAGCCCAATCCCTCTTGAAGTAAGTCGTAGCTTTGAAGACTTCCATTTGCACCCCATCCACCTATTAGGCAAGAATCAAAATATCAACCTGGAAAGCAGATCAGTGCTTAGGCTTCTGTTTTTGGCTACTTACATTCTGGGAGTAGGTTTCAGGCATGTTGTAAGGGCTTCGCAGTACTAATCGAGTTGGAGTTGTTGATACGCCATACCCTGCATGCTGGACATCTGCCAACAACATGGGCTTTTCTTTGGGTGTGTAAAAGACCATCCTCCAGATATACTGTAGGGAGGTGGGGGCCTGCAAAAAGGATAGTCCAAATCAACAGTTCAAAGGCCATAAGCCTTACACACCACTGAAGTTCTAACACTGCAGCACTATTGAATCTGCCATCCGCAGCATTAAACAAACATGAGGGAACATTTTAACCTGAAATAACCGATTGGCCCAAAACTGAGCTTACTGAACAACTAGTTAGTATTTACAGCATTTAACAGCCGCTCTTATCCAGAGTGACATTGTAATCCACATTTCTACAACCTAAAATGCTAGACATGATTAACACTTACCATTAGTAATGCGCAGTAAGTTCAATATAAAGTCAACCAGGCTTACTTCAGGTTAAAAGCCAGCCACACCACTCATACCTCTGGAAAACTGCCCGATTTTTGGCCAGTTCCACTGATGCCTTGACTTTGGTGCTTGGTCTTGGCCATGTCTGGGGGAAATCGGTCAACAGAGACCTACAAAACACTTCTGAATTAAAGATCAGAGCAACTGCAAACTGAGTGTTTAACCAAGTACTGGTGCAATTACACCATGCACACAATTGGGCAAGTAAGGTTTTAGAGGATTCATTTCAATATAGAAGTTCTAACTGCCAATCCAAATTGCTTATACACGTGAAACATGATTTTGTGCAAAGGAAATGAGTGCACATGTGTGCAAATGTGTGCAGAACTGTGACTAAATGAAATACAATTTTAACCCGTTACATCTGTTAAATTAAAAACAAATCAGTGACTAATACAGCCACCCTTTTCATTAACAGTCAATCCTGCCATTCATGGAATCTGTCCACGTCTTGATCTGTTGATCCACATTGTGCTGCAGCAAATACAGCCTAGACACTGTTCAGAGAGGTGCACTGCTCTCCATCCCTGCAAATCTCCCATTTAAGAAGGGCCCACAAGTTCTCAATAGGGTTTAAGTCAGGTGAGGAAGGGTGTCCCGTCATGTCAAGGCCAGCCATGCAGTGAAGTACTTCAATGCACATGGAGCATTGTCTTGCATAAAAATCTTGGTCTTCCTGAAAGCAGATTTTCTCCCCCTTGCCACAGCTTGAAGTAAGGGTCTTATAAAAGTAGCAGTAGGTTTGGGAGTTGATTTTGACTCCATCTTGAACCCAAATAGCTCATCTTTAAATGAGATCAGTCCACATTAGTACCCCACCTCCACCGTGCTGCAGTCTGAATCAAAGTGGAGCTCTGTGCCTGTTAGTGCCCTAGCCACGAGCCCATCTGGTCCGTCAAATGTCTTCAGATGTTTCTTGGCCCAGTCTTGACGTTTCAACGTGTCTTGTTAAGTAGGGGTCAGGTTTCAGCATTCAAGATTATACAGCTTTGAGTTGGAATAAGTGTATATGGTCAAAACACTCACTTGCCTAACTGCGCACAGTGTATATATACACACCGTCAAAGCCAAGAATACAGCATTTTCTCTGAATAGCTCACTTAGTGTTGACAGTGCATCTACACATTTATTTAAATCATTCCACTGAAGGGGGCTGAAATGTGCAGATAGTGTACTGTGGCAGATTTATCTGATAAAATGGCCAGTGAGTG
Source organism: Brachypetersius altus (assembly GCA_037974465.1). Classification (NCBI taxonomy): domain Eukaryota; kingdom Metazoa; phylum Chordata; class Actinopteri; order Characiformes; family Alestidae; genus Brachypetersius; species Brachypetersius altus. Next base: position 2,526,290 of record JBBPDB010000153.1, read on the forward strand.
TAGGCAGGTGTTTTAACACTGGAAATTCAATCGAGATAACAGGACAAAACAGCAAGAGCTGTGAGAATCACCTCCATGAAGTTGCGCTCGCAGAGAATCTCACGTGATGCCCAATGTTGGTATTTACATGTTTTTCTGACCTCATGCACATCTTCCTCAGACACTTGGTTACCAAACATCTTGAGGCGAAGTCCAGTGTCAAATAAAACATCATCCTAAGTGGCACATCATGGAGAAACAGTAAGCAGATCTTGTGGTTATCTGGAGTTGTGATTGATCGAAGCATAGAATATTAAACAGGAGCCATTTGTCATATGTACCACAGTCATAAAATGAAGGCAGAACAAGGTGGACTATTTATGCAAAAAAAGTACCTACTTACATTTAACCACTAAATAAAGCTATATGAAGTTCACCAAGTGTAATTTGCTATTGGTTGTCCAAGTCACATGTATTTAAACCACACATTAACACCTTAATACCAATCACATACTTATTTTATTCTGATCCAACCCATTTCATTTTTGCACTGGCCCGATGTTAACCTATGACAGATCTAATCCAAGAAATTAGATGAGCTACTGTACACTCTTCACAGGCCAAACTGAGCATCTTCTCCATGTAGATCTGGCTACTGCCAATTTGGTTTGCAAGACTGGAGAACCAGGTTGAAGAACAGGAAAGCTTGGTTGGTAGTCACTGCTCTTTACCTGATTTTCAGCATAACAGTTCAGAAGAGACATGTAGACCTTCGTGTTTCCCCAAGGATCAGACTCCATACTGTAGCCACACTTAGCTGCCAGCTCAGGTGTTAAAGGCACAATCCGTGAACCATCTGAAAAGCAACGAACACCACTCACATGTTAATCCATATCACATCATGTTCAAGAACTTTGACACTCCAAGCATACTCACTAATAGCATCAACTTCAAGTCGACTTCCAAAGGCTAAAGATTTATCGAAGCTAACCCTTACAACATTCCCAAGACACTCCGCCTTCAAGCCGGTTCCTGAAAAGCACAGGCACAAAAATTGTATGTTAGTTTCAAACCAAAGCTCAAAGCTGTGAGAAGTGTCAAATTCTTACGTTGGTTGAAAGTCTTCTGTGCAGAAACCACAACAGCAGTCAATACGAGCCACCAGGTGCTGTTGGAGATACAAAATTCAGTCGTTAAACAGCCGCCTGAGAAGACTGGAGTGAAAATTCAGAGGAATTCATAGTATACTCACCAAAAGACATTGAGAGGTCCCATCTTCTGCAAACTAAAGCTTGGAAAAATCACTTACTTTCAAAAACAGCTCAAATGTCACTGCGTTGTGTGTGTTCTCATCAAGGAAAATCTACAGAAGCCCTACACTTATATTGCTGGTGACCTACTGGAGGCTTTGCTAAGAAGCTGTGCTAAGTTTGGATGGTAAGCGTGTGGATAATCTGTAAACTACTACAAATAAAACTCAACTAACCAACCTCACAACCAAAAAGCGGTGTCTTAAAGTTCAAGTGGCGTTCCTCCAGCAATTTAAAGCTGTTAGGCCAGGCCTTCACAGGTGATCCTAATGATTCTGATGATTGACAGGTTGCTTAATGCTTGCAATCACTGCAAAATTATGATCACCTGGGACTTTTCAGGGACTGCCCACTGTTACATCACAACATTACAGTTCCGTCATACAAAGTTATGATTGTTTGCGACTTATTTCAAATCCAAGTTTAATGTGCTAGGAAAATATGTAAATTTATTTTTAAATAGCACGGGATACCGGATTTTATATTATGCTTTGAATTCAGCAAACCTTATCGTCCCTCTCAGATTTTTTCTTCTGATACTGAAAACTCATAGCCACAGGTCTTGTCAACTTATGTTCAGAATTTGAGCTCAAAAGAATAAAAATGAATGTTCTATTCGGTTTTTAGTACCGTTTAGTGCAAGCAGAGACTCAATTGTTTGGAGAAATCCTTAATTTTTATCACAGAATTATAAATCAATAACCTCTTGAATATCGCCTCTCTCCCATTCATTCTGTACAAACGGCTCTTATCAATCGACTCGCTCTGTCGGTTTCGGTTCACCATTCGGTACAAACAATAAGAACTTGAAAATACTTGAAACAACTCGCTTTGTTTCATCATAAAAAAAACAGACATATTTTTCCGACTGAGCGCAGAGGAGCGCCTCTCTGTCTGCGTCACTCGACTGATCTGGGAGCAGTTTTCGGACGAGAGGGCTCATTCGAAACGTTACAATCGTTTTAATAATAGCGTTTTAATAAAACACCAATCACTCTGTAAAAAGTGTTTTTGGGACCAACTGCGGTCTGCGGCCCAGTGGTTGAGAAACCTGGTTTTTAAGGAACGTGTTGTACCGCGTCCACTAGGTGGAGATATAGAATCATGACTCGTCTTTGCATTATTCTGCTGCAGGTTTTTGCAGAAATACTGTCCATGACCTTTGTAGGGCCAAATTAACATGCAGGCTGTGAACTGTTCTTGCATTGTTGTTTAATGGAAGTCTTTTTGAATACATTAGTAAACTGCAAATGGAGGATTCATACAGTGCATAAGCCTTCTTGTAGTGTTCGAATGACAGCTAAATAGCCAACTACACTATATGGACAAAAGATTTGGGACACCTCTTAATTATTGAATTCAGGTGGCTCTTAACTTCGTTTTGGACAATGCCATACTTCAAACTTTGTGGCCACAGTTTGGGGAAGAACCTTTTCTATTACAGCATGACTCTGCCCCAGTGCACAAATAAAGACATGGCTGGATGAGTTCAGTGTGGGAGAGCTTGACTGGCCACACAGAGCCCTGACCTCAACCATCCAGCACCTTTGGGATGAACTGGAACGGAGATTGCGAACCATATAGGCACAAACTCCCACAGAAAGTCTTGTGGAAAGCCTTCCAGGAAAAACAGAAGCTACAAAGGGGGACCAATTCCACAATAAAGTCTATGTGTTTGAATACATCATCATTAAAGTCCCCGTTGGTGTAATGGCCTGGTGCCCCAATACTTTTGTTCACATAAGTGAATACAGCATAGCAAAAGTTGGGACAAATTTCGCAGCAACCAGATGACTATCATTAAGACTTAATAAGTGCACTTGTTCATAAGTGATATTCAACACAAAAGAGAAGAAACAAATGACCATTGGATAATACAGTAAGATCTTTTCAAGATCTTTCATCACTTTTGCTTGATTTAACTTAGTTTTATGATCTAAAATATTTTAATTGATTTAAATAAAGCAATATGTTCAATGATTTAACAAATAAAAAGTTGTATTGCTTTGTACTCCAAGTGCATTTTATGCTACTGATCATTCACTGGTGATAAGATGAGCACCATTTTTTATGAAAATGTATAAAGTGCAATAATTATGACAACACTAAGAGGTATTGAGGAACAATCTTCACACAGGAGCCAATGCACAATAACACAGAATTGAAATTAGATTAGAATTACAGAGTTCATTTAGTCCTTTTCTACAGGCTGCCAGCAAAGCCCCCCCCTGCCCCAGCAGCAGTATTCCATCAATATCCTCTTTTTAATTTTTCTTCACGGTCGAATATTGTCTGATGCAGACTTTTTTTGGCATCTTCAAAATTGGCGTTTATTTCCAGAGCCTTCCTGAAATCACTCTCAGCATCCTGGAAAAAACCTGGGGAGGGGAGGGAAAAAGCAGAGCATTTTTATTGTTAAACAATGTACAAGGAATCATCTCTCATTATTCACACCATTAAGTCCTCGCCTGCGCTCTTACAGCCGATAAAAAAAAAACCTCCCATCCGTGAACCAGACTTCATTTGTTGAAAGCAGTGATGCACAATATTCAAACACAATCAATGACATTTGTGAGTTCGATTTTGGCTGATACGTTTCATTAAGTTAACAACATGAGCGGTGTAACACTTTTGTACACTTTTTTTTTGCTACTCGTTGTGTTGAACTGTATTTGATTCAAGTTATTTATATGCAATCAATTTTTCATTAAAAAAAATGCCAGCTTGGATCATTAAAAAACAAATAATGTAATGAAACATAGCGTGCACCCGAAATTTGTTCACACAGTGTGAGAGGAAAAAAACAGTTTGGCCCATATTAATCATCCTGATCAGTCCTCTCTCTTTTTTATTATTATTTTTGGTTCTCTTCTTATACATTGTAGGTCTACACCCTATCTGTCTAGGAGGGCTTTTACTTTGCCTTACACTGCCTGTATTATATTACATTACATTATTTTTTCATGTTTCAAACTGGTATTTTCAATGAAAAATTGATATACCTCTTCCCCATACATTAAAACCTTCCTCACTCTTTAAACCTAATATAAACTAATATAAAACATTTAAATACTTATGTTAAACATAATAAATTGTAATATTTTGGGCATCAGATGGCATATTCTCCACTATTAAAGTAAAATAAATATATGTTTTGAATACGCCAAAAGTCTGTCATGTTTGTATTTTTGAAAACCAGTCAGTTACATTTGCTTAAGTATTTATAATGACTTATCTTTTAAAATCTGAATGTCAGCCCAAACTTCTGGCCTGTAGTGCAGTTCGTTTAAATGTTACGTTTAGAAATGAAAACAGCAAAGAAGTGAGTCTCACCCAGTCTGTACTGTATTAATCCTCTGTTATAGAATGGGACTTCAAACTGGCTGTGGGTTTTTATTGCTGCGCTGTAGTCGTCCATGGCCTCGTAGAAGTCGACCCTGAAGTACTTCACCTGGCCACGGTTGTTGTAGGCGACGGCCAGGTCTTTACAAGCACAATCTCTGAAATGAGACAAAAAGACACTGTATGAACAAAGCTCCCTCACCCCTTTATGAGGAGATAAATCTGTAAATTGCTCCTACCACAATGGCACAGACACACAGAAACAATATAGAGTCAAAATAACACACTCCAGGAAATACTATGTGCACTATACAATACACACAAAATGCTGTGGTCAGTAAGAGGTAAATACAAACAATACAGATAGATATAAAGGCTCATCTATAACGCTATAGATAAATTACTGCTGAAGTAGTTTGCTAATTAACACAGTGTTTTGGAGTTGCACTCTATACCAAGTCCATTATTACACACATTAGTGAAATTGCACATGGTATTGCATATAAGTAGAGATATATACGGAATCTGTATTGGGTCACTGCTTAATTACTGAACTCAGTTGACCCCCTCGCTTCCAGTAAATGGCAACCTTAATGCTTCAGCAAGGAAAGACGACGCCATGCTTCCAACTTTATGAACACAGTCTGAAGAAGAACCTTTTCTATTTCAGCATAACGGTGTCTCAGTGCACAAAACAAGTGTCAAATGTCTTGGTCTCCTGAAGTATCAGGATTGCCCGTCACTGGAAGTAAAGGGTCACTTGAATTCAGTAATTACGAGGTGTCCCAATACTTTTGGCCAGTAACTCGTGTATATAAGGTGAAGGTAGATCTCGTCGCGATCACCTGGTCTGGGTGCAGGTGTTAATGAACTGTGTGTAGAGCTCCTCTGCCCGTGTGAAGTTCTGGTTGTTGAACTCCTGATGGGCTGTGAGGAGCAGAGATCTGCTGTCAGGAAGTTCTCGCTCCTCCATGTGGATCTTCTCCCCCTGATCTCTGCGTGTCTGATCTGGAACACAGCGCCTCCTGGCGAGCAGGAGAAAATTCCTCACCTCTACATCTAACTGCTGACGACTCTGGAATCTATTTATTTTATTTACACGTTTTATTTATAGTGTTTATTAACATGGTGCTCTTTCTTTTGGCTGATGCTGTTAATAAAGATTCTGATCTGTGAAGGTTTTTATGTTTGGAGCTTAAATAATTTCTGATGTTCACATGCTTTACTCCATAATAATTCATAATAATGTATGTGTTATTTTTTATTAGTATTGTGTTTGTTTGTGGTATTTATTAGTATTATTTGTTTGTTTGTGTCGCAGGTGTTGTTTGTGTGTTCCATGTAGCCTACTATTTTTTGTCTCCATGCCATTATAGTAAATGTTTTAGAGATAGCTGTTAATATTAAAAGGGAATAAACTGTTAATAATAAACATTTAATTGATATCAAATAAATGTAATGAAATTAGTGTAACACATGAACATAATTCATATATAAATAAATGTATGGTCAAAACAAATCTCGCTTTTCTTTCAGACCAGGCAGCCCTTCAGGAGGTGATCACATGTCGTTTAGTGTCCACCCCTCTAATATTTGGATTGGACGAGAATTTTACAGCTTTTTTCATTGAAGGTCTTCAAATAGAAGGTGGTCTGAGGCCAGAGGTATCAGAGCGACGTGAGCAGATCACCTGAGGCACAATGAGGTCCTTCTTTGGGGTTTTTCTCTGCTGCCTCTCCCTTCTCCTGGTGGATATCTCTGTGAGCTACAACCTCGATTATCCACATCAGATTTTAGGCCAGAGTTATGCACAAAGAAGAAATTACGGGAACCCAGCAACTGCCAGGCAGCCGCCGAGGACGCTTAACCCAGCAGGTGCGTTTGGTTTACCTGAATATTGTCAATTAAATGATGTCAGTGTCTTTTATCTTGATATTTTTTTTAACCATAGCGCTTAAAATATACTTACAAAACAATTCCATGGGGAAAACTTTGTTGGAAAGTTCGATACCAATTAAGATGCTTTTTTAGCACTAAAATAGATGATCCCTTGATCCCTATCAATTCAGTGAAAGAATTTACAAGATGAACTACAGGATCAATAGAAACTGGAAACAGAAATCGGTCAGTGTCAATATAACCAATTAATACAGTTTGCCTACAGTGGAAAAAATATGGGCATAACCAATAAAATAAAAGAAGTGCTGTGAAGTCCTTGGAGTTTGTAACTATACAGGGTGCTGTTTAAGTAAGTACATAGTTTAAATGTGTCTAATGCTTAATGGATCTTGAAAAAAGGTCTTTCCACCACCTTAACTCGAAGACTGGACCAAAGAGTCTTGGAACCTGGACCGAATTTGGGGTTGTTCACATGTGGATTGCCGTGTCCGATTTCCCTCCAGTGAAATATGTAAACAACCCCAAATTCGGTCCAAGGTCCAAGACTCTTTGGTGTTTCCCTGTTTAAAAACACCAGGTTCATAACTCTTAACTTTGTAGTCTTCTAGACACCGCAATGCCAGGACCAGATTTGGGCTCCCTTGGTTTAGGTTTTTCTTTTAAGGATAAATCCACAGTCAGTTCTGTGTATTTAAGTAATTTCTGCATAATTATATGTTGCATTATAGAGAAATATCTACATTAATGGTGGCAGGGGCCCAGAGTCTTAAACTCTACATAGTAAATATAACTATTTTCTCTACCATTCAAAAGCACATTTTCATGTGAAATGATGACGGGGGAAAGTGAAAACTTGAACAAATGTTTATTTTTACAAAATACATTTTAGGCCCAAACCTTTGAAAACTGTTCCAACACATGGAAACACTTAAGCTTACTTGTATAAAAAACGTGTCAAACTTTTAGACAGACAGCATATTCTTTACTATTTTGGACCGTAACTTTCATAAGGTAATGTGAGATAAATAATGATTTCTTAAAATGTGCCCAAAGTGTGTCATGTTTGAATTGAATCAGTTTGCATCACAGAAAATGAAATAAATTAATTCTGATTATTTTTCTTGATGCGTTTGTAAAATCACAAACATCTCTTTCCTCATTAAGGAGTTTAAATGTTTCATTTAAACCATGATGGAATGCCAATCTGATGTTCAAAATCACAGATTTAAATGCATTCAAGCCTTTCTGTGAATGTAAGTTGCATGTGTGTGTTTACAATGACTGTATTGTAACATGCGTTGATATTTTCAAGGAAAAACCCAGTGATTTTTCAGCCTAATCCATATCTGTCACACCCGTTATCAGTAACAATATCTTGGATCCTCGATTCAAAGGCTTGAAACACTAAGACGTGAAACACTAAGAAGCCAGCAGGCATGAAGAATTGAAGTACTGCCCATTGTCAAAATGATTGTCTCTGTAATAGACTGTATGTTGTGGGTACAGCAGATTAGGCTGAAACACAGTAAGAAACTCTATGCCTCTACAACATTTCACATGTTGTAGCATCACAGAGGCATAAAATATTTAGTACTTTCCAACTGTCTAACAATTGTGTTTTACTGTTCTTTTTTGTCTCGCTAATTTGACACACACTCCCTCTTGGTGGCCCATAGCACACAGGAGTAATTATAGGTTACATGGATTGCATTACCTTCACAAAGACCAGCCAAGGATGCTGCCACAGCTGGCAGGTCATCCTGGAACCCTGAGTCCATCTCCTGCCAAGGTTTATGAGTGGAAAAAAGACTCTTCACCAATAGACAAAGAGGCCAAGAAGCAGCTGAAGGGTGAATGGGCCCCAGTAGTTTGTCGTAAAGTACCAGCTCCTGTGGAGTCACCTGCAGGAACCCAGCAGCAGGTTCCACTTGCAGGCCAAGAGCAAACAGTAAACTTTCAACAAAGATCATTTCCAAGTCCAGAACAATCAAGTGTAGCTCCAGACCAAACACATGTAGCTCCAGAACAATCACAAATCATTTTAGAACAATCAAAAGTTGCTCCAGAACAATCAAGTGAAACACCAGAACAATCATGGGTAGCTAAAGAACAAGCACGAGTCACTTCAGAACAGTCGAGAGTCACTCCAGAACAGTCAAGAGTCACTCCAGAACATTCCAGTGTAGCTCCAGAACAAACACGGGTAGCTAAAGAACAAGCACGAGTCACTTCAGAACAGTCGAGAGTCGCTCCAGAACATTCCAGTGTAGCTCCAGAACAATCATGGGTAGCTAAAGAACAAGCACGAGTCACTTCACAACAATCGAGAGTCGCTCCAGAACATTCCAGTGTAGCTCCAGAACAATCATGGGTAGCTAAAGAACAAGCACAAGTCACTTCAGAAAAGTCAAGAGTCACTTCAGAACAGTCGAGAATTGCTCCAGAACATTCCAGCGTAGCTCCAGAAGAAGCAGATGTAGTTTTTGAACAGTCTCATATAGTTCCAGAAGCATCAGTTCCAAGTCCAGAACTGTCGTTTGTAGATCCAGAACAATTACTTAAAGTACCAGGACCATCACCTGGAGGTCCAGCACAATCACAAGCAAGATCAGAACAAATATTCATTAAACAAGAATTTGAGGCAACCAGAGCATCAGCTACACATTTCCAACCAACAACCTCCGCTCCAGTTCACCCCCGAGCCTGGGGGACCTCACCACCAAACCTCTGGCTGCCAAAGCCCACTCTGACACCTGAGCTATTCCCTGAAGCCTCCTCAGCCCAGTCCCTGCCAGCGTCCACACTGGCTCCAGAGATATATCCTCATACACCCTCGGCCCAGCCAGAGGCGCCTGTCAGAGCACCAGGTGCCCTCACCGCTGCAGGGAGGACAGGTAGAATACTCTGCTGAGAGTCGCTTCTCGGCCTAATCACAGTGCACAGCGCGGTAAAGGTCGATTTAGCAATATGACATCATTGAGCCCATGATGTGCTTTTTTACCTGTATTTTTCATTTTATATTGATCAAAAAGAGCAATACTGAAATTTTATTACCAAACACTTTAGAAATGTATAGCCAACGTAATCTTTAATGAGAGATACACAACATACTATTTATGACTTATTTGGAAGAAAACTGGGGGTGCTGAGGGGACTGTGAGAGGGTATTTTCAAAGCAATTTCATTTTTGTCAAGGCAGAGTTATACAACAGTTAGTTTCAGTAGTCTCCACCTTTGGCCCATAGGCTCCAGCCTAAAGTGGTTCAGATGGATGAATAGTTTCAGTGGAACAGTCTCATTGGTTGATAAGTGTTCTACTGAAGCTATTATTTATCATCACAATAGCTACATCACTCCTCTGAGATCCGAATAACTTACTTTACACTACAGCAAACCTACTTTAGCGCATACAGAACAGAAAATGAATAACATAACATTATAAAGAATAACATTTAAGAACACATTTCACATTGAGGTTGTTTGGTCAGATTCTGAAGAAATTCATTTTTGTTGGTGGTTGTGACTAATGTAACATTAAACTTGAGTTAATCGCAAACTAACGAACAAATGTCATTCAACTAAATCATTCAACTAAATCCATTAAGAAAACGTCATGGCCATATTGGATGAGCCATAATACAAACTCTGCTGTTTTATGGCGGATGTAATTAAACATTAAAGCACATTTGATACAAAGTGAGGGGTTTCTTTGCTTTACTCTTTTCTTTATTTTGTGGAACTGTTGTAAAACAGCAAAGAAAAACTAGAGGGACTGCATTCGATAAATATCTTCTCACATATAATGATGTCGTCTTACTAAATTTTCCTATTTTTTAAATACATGCACATTAAAAATAATGACTGCCTATTACAATAACATATAACCACTACTTCATGTTAATAACAGTTAACTTCAAGGGCTACTATCAGCCCTACATGCGACCCAATGCCTCAGAATAAGAAAGTGAAAATAAACTCTTATTCTGATATATTAAACACTACTTTAACCTGTGATGGCTTTGGGGGTCATTTTTATATCTGCTGAACATCACCATACTAAACTCGGTGCGCAACATCATGTTTGTGCACTCTGGGATGTTCAGAATATTTCAGCATGTCTTACTAACCTTCTAATCCACAAACACATTTGTTAGTAACACCACATGGTGTTAATAATCAGTAAGAGATTATTGTATCTCTTCCAATCTCAGCTACTGACTCCCAGTGTCGGAGCCGCCCGCTGGACCTGGTGTTCATCATTGACAGTTCTCGCAGTGTGCGGCCAGGTGAGTTCGAAAAGGTCAAGATCTTCCTTTCGGACATGGTGGACACGCTGGACATCGGTCCAGATGCCACTCGTGTTGCTGTGGTGAACTACGCCAGCACGGTCAAAATCGAGTTCTTCCTCAAGGACCATCTCAAAAAGGTAAACATGAAGCAAGCCATCAGCCTGATTGAACCCCTGGCTGCTGGCACCATGACCGGCCTGGCCATCAAGAAGGCAATGGATGAAGCCTTCACTGAGAGCTCAGGAGCACGACCCAAGTCCAAGAACATCTCTAAGGTGGCCATCATTGTCACAGACGGACGTCCTCAGGACCAGGTGGAGGAGGTGTCCGCAGCAGCACGGGCCTCGGGTATCGAAATCTACGCTGTGGGAGTGGACCGGGCCGACATAGCCTCACTTAAGCTCATGGCCAGCAACCCGCTGGAGGACCACGTCTTCTACGTGGAAACCTACGGAGTCATTGAAAAGCTCACGTCTAAGTTCAGGGAGACACTGTGCGGTAGGAATACGGGCAGGGGGCCTTATTCTTCTCTTTTTTTTGTTTTTAGCTAATAGCAGAGAAGTGACCAGTGATTACATTCTCCTAAAAACAGTAAGAGCTCAGTAAATAATATTATTTTGTTTCTGTGTGCTATTTTTATTTATTTACTGATTATACTTTATTGAAGGACAGTACTTGCAAGGCTGCATCACATCTATATAAGCTTTACATAAACCATTATCCCATCAAGCATCAGTTGTCAGTTACTTTTGACTTTTCAAATAAGAAAGACACCTGACACCTGTTAGGTTAAGCCAAGAAAAGTCTTTTTTAGGTGCCGTGTAGCCTTATGAACACCACCCTTCAGTAAAGTGTTTCCAATTCTATTTTAAATGCAAAAAAGTTCAGTAGTGTCTTATAGGTTCATTAATCTGTATGTTTTGATTGCTCTTAATAAGCACGTGTGTTGCTGCATGTACAGTCTGTTTGATTTAACCATTTGCTGATGGCCAAATCAAAATGACTTTACCTAGTTGTGTGTTTTAATAGAATAATTGTGGTTTGTCCTTATGAACAGCACTGTGCAAAATCAGTGTTCATCCTTTTGCAGAAATCATATATTTAACAGAACATTACACAGATTCCTTAATAACTAAATATCTCTAAACCTAATTCAGCTTTTAGTGAGTTCATCCATAATCTTTATTACAGCTTCCAGGCTTTTCATAAGGTTTTATTCTAGTTTTTTCCTCTAGCAGCAAGTTGTAGGCGTATTTTTCAAAACTTTCTTTTAAACTCTAAAGTTCGGCCTCAGACGTTGTCTGCACCTTTTGTTTTGTTTTCACAATAAATCCCAATTACAAATTTACACTCATCGGTCCAGAAAACCTTCCTCCACATGTCAGATGTCCAACTGTAATGCTGTAGGGCAGATTTTCTACTTTTTTGTCTGTTTCCTTTTTTCAGTACTGACATCCTGAACAGCTACACATTCTTTCAGACCAACAGTGTTGAGGATAAGGCTTGATTTCCTCAGGTCCTCATTTCTTTTAATCATTAAATAAGTATGAAAATAAATTTTTCATTTAGTTTTGCTTTAACTTTCTTCTTGAGGATCTATCTAATCTGCCAGAGAAATCTCTTTTTTTGACATTTAGATATACATGAGAAAGAAATGTGTGAGGCAGCTGAGGTGTGTGTGTGTAATGGTTTGTGTGAATATGTGAGTGAGGAACACAACTGAAGTTGATGATGTCAGTAAGCTTGACATTATGAACCCAACATTAAACCCAACCAGTTACAGCTGTGTCCTCCCAGTTAGAACTGATTAGGTGTTCAAGAGGGGAAGGATGAGGACTGGGCAGCTGGTAGCCTAGTGGTTAGGGCATTCGCCCTGCGATCAGAAAGTCCAGATTTGATTCCCAAGACCGCTAGGCACAGCTGAGGTACCCTGAGCAAAGTACCGTCCCCACGCACTGCTCCCCGGCGCCGTGTTCATGGCTGCCCCTTGCTTCACTTGGTGAATGGGTTAAATGCAGAGGGTGAATTTCATGCTGTTCACACTGTGTGCAGTGGTGTGTTCATGAATGATCACTTTCACTTCACTTGAAGTGGCTGTAGGGGACATAAAAGAAAAGGGTGGACAAAATAAATACTCATAGATTTGACATTATGTTTAGTTGTTGAGGCATCTGAGTAATGGTCTGTTAAATATATGTTTCCTCCTTTTTCTGAAACAAATAAGCGGACAGTTAGCTTAACAAAAGGATGGCCTCTGCCTTTTGCACAGTATTGTACATGTTATGTAATTGCATGTAAGACCCTCAATTGTAGGGGCTGTTCCTACTGATCCTACAAAACTGTATGTGCATAACATAATTTATCTTTTTCAGGAGCCTGAGGTCAACCTTGCTTGTCGTCTTATGATGCTATACATGCACATTTCTGGTTATATATAAGAGGTTATATATGTATGGCACAGTGGCAGTTTCACTCAAGCAAGCCCCGGCAAACTGTACCCATTTCCGTCACAATGAAATCACCCAGTTTGAGGTTTTTGTGGGGAGAAATCCCCCCTAACCGTACTCCTAAAGAGTCGTATGTATCACGTATAATGTAAAAAAAACAATAAAACATTGAGGATAAGTGTATAGTCTGGTAGCAGACGAGAAACATCTGCTGTTTCTCGTCTGGGAGCAGCTTTAGGGGCTTTAAGTAGCTCCAAATCAGTAACCATGGCTTGTTCTAGGTCTGGATCCCTGTGCCATGGGAAATGACTGCGAGCACATTTGTATCAGCAGTGGCTCGTCCTTTCACTGCGACTGTCGGAAGGGTTATATTTTGAACGAGGACCAGAAAACATGCTCCCTCAAACGTAAGAGTCTGTGGATGACATACAGACTAACTCTACACTATTATAATATGTCATGTTGGAACTGTACAGCAAAATAGACACAGAAAATTAGTTACTTTTGTTAAACTGCTTTATTGTAGAGCTTGCATACAGCGGGAGGTGACTAACTTTGCTTTTTTGCGATACTACCAAAGTGTTTGTAATGACTCTAAATGTCATACAATTCTGCATATTATATGATACATATTAGATAGATCCAGTGTACAAGCATGAGCTCATTTGTCTCTAACAAAAATGTGTTTCATCTATAGATCAAAGTGTCGTGAGCTGGATTAGATCTGCTGATCAATCCTTGGCTAAATGTGTACCATGGATGGTCTTCCTGCATGGAACATGCCACATTGTCATGTTGGAGAATCATGCAGGCCACACTACTCTGATTTTCCCTGTTGTTACTCTTCCCTCCTGCTCTCAGAAACATCCCTCTCTCTGTGATGAATGAGACAGATGACAAAAGTGGGGTCGGTTCACTAGCAGTTCACTAGTGCTGTGGTCTTGTGTGCAGATGCAGTTTCTAGTCTGTAGGTGGTTGTTGAAGTAGCAGATGAATCTATGCTCGTCCTCCAACCTTTCAGAGATGGTGGTATCGTGTGATGGGGGAGGTCTAGCTCGTGGAAGGAACTGAAAATTGAACTAAGTTGGGGAGAAAATGGGAAAAAATCTATTCCCAAAAGTTTTCAAAACCTACCATTTGCCCCCCGTTAATGTGGTCCTCATATAAACAACAAAATCAACCCGCTTTAAATTCAGTGTTGTCCCAAAAACCATTACATTTACATATATTCAGCTATTGCCCTGCAGATATTGGTCTGCAATTGTTCAGCCCCGCCCAGTCAGGCTGAAGGAGTGTTCAGCCCTGCCTTTTAAGGAGTAGAATACTGGAGAGCCAATTAGAAAAGAGATCATGTAGAAATGGAAATGGTGGAATTACCTTCATTATTTATCATAACCACACACATGTCCCATGTGGACCACGGGGTAAACAATAAAATACAAGTGAAATGGTTAATTTACTCACCTTAGTCAATAAGTCTAATAATTCAGTTTTTTTTATCCTATTCATCCCATCTGCAGATAATTTGTTACAAGCGTTCTTGCAGACAGAAGAAATTCTGTGGCCAAAATTAATTTCCCAAAACATCTATAAATTACTTTTCCAAAACATTTTTTAAAAAGTTGAATACATTTATAATATGAAGAACTGTTAGATCTGTTGACTAGATTTGTTGTTATGACAGAGTTTCTTTGTTCTTTCAGTAATATTATAAACTCAGGTTTTATCTTATTTCACCAGTAACTTGGACATTGTCCACATTATTCTATATGAATTGATTCCAGGTGTAAACTTCTGCGAAATAGGACACAACTGCCAGCATATTTGTGTTGGAAACACCACCTCGTATCACTGCAAGTGTCGCCCTGGTTATATCTTGAATGAAGACAAGAGAACTTGCTCAATGGCCAATGAAGGGGCAGGCAATGGACGCAATAATGGCATCAACAATGGTCACAATGATGGCATCAACAATGGTCACAATGATGGCATCAACAATGGTCACAATGATGGCATCAACAATGGTCACAATGATGGGGAAAGTAGTGCCAGTGAGTCTAAATTGTTATACTGGAAATGGTAATGATCTTGGTTAATGCCGCTTTATAGTATTGCTGCAGTATTTGTTTAGGTTTCTTCCCAAGAACCAGTAGAAACATTTCCTTCACTTAGTAACACCAATGAGTCCAGTGCTGTCCAATGATACTTCACCCACCTGCAGGACAAACATAAATATTTAGCGTCATTTGCGACTTTCTGACACGTGTAATTTAGGGAACACAGTAGATACATGCTTGCGTGGTTTTGTTGGAGTTGGACAGAATCTCAGAAAAAGGAAACCTGTTCTTATGGTACACATCGCTAATTAGTCATTAGGACAGTTCTAATGATGTGCCTTGAGATTTAGGTCCTGTGTATAAACATGCAACTAGCAAAAGCACCTCAAAAACTTGTTGATTGTTCTCAGTGTTTTCTATTTTCTAGCCTCAAACACTGAGGAACATCCAGCTGTCTAGTCTAAAGTAGGGTTTCCCAATGTGGGCCCCAAAAGACATTTAATTTGGCCCTTCAGAAAGTTAAGAGGATGCAAGAGCACATATTTCAGTCATGTGCGAAAGTTTGAACACCTTCAGTCAATTGACATGTTGATTTTCTAACATCTTCTACAGGGAACAAGCTGGGCCTTATCTCCAGATTTTACAGTTTAACCTAACGGAAATGAAATAAAATATAAAATGTGACCTAATTTTTATAGTTTATTAAATGTTAAATTCATCAAATAAACACTGTGTATTCTTTAGAGTGTAGTTATTACTAACTTGGGAAGTTAATAAAACATGTCATTTGATCAAGATTGCTCAAACTTTTGCATATAACTGAATTTATTTTGATAGTAATTTTTTATTTGAATTTTTCGTAATGCTTGGGTCCTAAACCGTGTGAATCTCGGACTAAATGTTAATGGTCAGTTGAGAATTCTTTGTGGTCTTTATTATCGTAGCCTTGCCCATAAGGGTTCATATATGGAAACTAAACTACGAAATGTCAAAGTTTTAATTCATTGTACCTGTAATGTCACAAAAACCAACTCATATTTCAAAATGATACAAAAAATAGTAGTATTTTAAACAGAACTGCAGCAGTGTCCACATTTTCCTGCAGCTGTGACTCGTTGCAGGTGTGGATGCCTGTGCATTGGGTCATGACTGCCAGCACACTTGTGTGGGCAGTGGATCTTCCTACATCTGCACGTGCCCGCCAGGGTTTGTCTTGATGGAGGACAAGAGATCTTGTTTTAAGGCCAGTGAGGATGATGATGATGACGGTAGTGCCAGTGAGTTATCTGTCATAAATGGTACTGACTCGTTTCATACCATTTATGACCAGTGTTAGTTTGAAAGCAAATTTCTCAGCTTTACCTGCTTACCCAGCTTAGTCCATTAACTTCATTACTACCTTATGTATGGGTGTAAACATTTGAATAGTCCTGTTCTCCGGGAGGCTCTACGTTAGATTTTTGGTAGCAGCTCGATTTTGCCTAGTCACATAGATAAAATAGATAAAACTTGTACCAATAGCTTACCTCAGTGCTTCCTCAACTCTGGTCCTGGCAACCACTGCCCTGCTTACTTTAACAAGGGCTTCAACAAGGGCTTGTTCACTAGCAGATTATCTGGATGAGGTGAGTTAAGTGCAAGGAAAATACTAGAGGTACTCCAGGACCAGGGTGGGGAACCCTTGGCATAGACAAAAGTCTAATTAAGCTGCACAGATACAGGTCATACTGAATCTATTGTTTTCTAAATGGGTGTAATGTCTGGATTTCTGCAGTGCCTTACTCACAGCTTATTGCAGGTCTGGACCACTGTGCAATGGAACACGACTGTCAGCACATTTGTGTCAGCAATGATGGCTCCTATCACTGTAAATGCCAGATGGGCTTTGTCTTGAACGAAGACAAGAAAACATGCTCACGTAAGATTTAGGACCAGACTATTCAGTTGAGGGTTTTACAATGTTCACTCCAATCAGGCAGATATTTGGAGAGTCTACTGGTTGACATTGCAGCCCTCAAGAACCATTTGAATAGTCCTGTTGTCCTGTTGTAGACTTTTAAATGATTACCACCCCTCCAAGGAGACTGGTAGATGTTTTGATATATTTAGGTTTTGTTGTGCCACATAGAAAGAGCTGATACTGTGTTATGTAACTAAAAGTATCTAGACACTCTTTCTAAGTGAATTAAACCACCCCATTGTTGACGCAGGATTTGACTGCATATACAGTTTGTATAATTTCCATAGAAAAGCATTGTCAGTAGAAAGAAAAAGTATAAAGCATCGTAAAGTGCCTGAGATTCAAAAGAAGCTTATTACCATAAGTATGGCTGTGGCATCTCGATTTCTGCAGTGCCTTACTCACAGCTTATTGCAGGTCTGGACCACTGTGCAATGGAACACGACTGTCAGCACATTT
>JBBPDB010000153.1:2556538-2570691 GCA_037974465.1 Brachypetersius altus
CAGCCAGGAACACGGCGCCCGGGGAGCAGTGTGTGGGGACGGTACCTTGCTCAGGGTACCTCAGAGGTGCCTAGTGGCCTGGGAATCAAACCCGGACTTTCTGGTCGCAGGGCGAATGCCCTAACCACTAGGCTACCAGCTGCCTTCATCAGAATTTCATGATAATCGAGCCAGCAGAAATTTGCTGGGTTAACTTCTACTGAAAGTTATCCCTCCTTTTGTTAAATCAAAGTGTGTAAAATTCCACGAGGTTCGTAAAGGAAATGTGAGTGTGAAGAATCTTCACATGATCTAACTGTTCTTTCAAAAACCTTTATGTGTATTTTTTTCAAACTCACATGACAAAAATAACCGTCCACTGTAAAGTCCTTTAGGGCACCAAAAAAAACCCAGTTCTTCTATGGGAATATATAAAGAAACCCTCTTTATTTTAAACTCTTGCCTAGAAGAGGTTCACATCTGCTGCTACAGACAAGACAACCACTGAAACACTTGGTGAAGAGCATGAAACCCTCAGAAAAACCTCAGAAATATGTGTCTATCTGATACTTGTGTGAGATGTGCTTGAGTCAACAGTCCCAGGCCTCTTCTGAAGAACGGCACAGACATGGAGTCGGTCAGCCTGGTTTTTCACTGGAGTGACAAAGCATTGCTATCATCATTCATCCAGACTCATGAAGCTTCAATCATACATGCCTAAACAATGCAGCCTTGATGAAAGCCCAGGCAATATCATCCCAAATCCAACCACGGCTGTACCTGTGACACTTCTGGGAAACAATGAATGTACTGTGGAGTTTGCTCTGGAGTGTCTCCGCTGTCTGTTAAACTAAAGTAATCGGTCGGGTTGCCAGGCAATGCAGGGCAGCCTGATGCCCGCCTGTACACACAGACAGCCCTTCGCTCAAGGTAGACTTCAAATCTCCATGTTAATTCTCACAGCAAACACCAACATAGAGGGCTTATGGAAGAGAAGAAATCTTCAGGCCTTCTTGTCATCCTTCAGCTCGGTGCCAAAGCCGATCTGTTGGGCTGTCATACTTCCCCAAAACCCAGTGAAAACAGTGATGGGTGGAGATATACCAGCTTCTACAGAGCCATCAGCATTCTCTGCTCTCTCAGTGACCTTCCTGTAGATACACTAGCAGTCAAACATTTAGACTTAATGTGTGTGGAAGTGATTCCTCTTTCTTAGTAAAATGGCCCAGTAAAGTCATTTGTCAACACACCACAACACAGCACACCCAGTGAACTTCTTCCTCTGTATTAAACCCATTCACCAAGTGAAGCAGTGGGGCACCCAGTGAGGAGCGCCCAGGGAGCAGTGTGTAGGAACAGTACCTTACTTAAGGGAACCTCAGTGGTGCCACTAGCAGTCCTGGGAACTGTGTAGATGGCTGAAAAGACAGTAAACCTACTTGTCTTGGAAGGTGTGTGTGTAAACGTAGGTTGAACAAATTTAATCTTCCTTCTTTAATCTTTGAAATAGCACCTTTACAGGATATGAAATAGTTATGTTGGTCAATTTGTAATGAAATATTTACTCAGTGTTCCCAATAACCACTGGTTTTTGGTGTAAAAACATACTACTTGTACAAAAGTATGTGGTCAGTCCTTTTAATTAATTCTTTTAAAGGGTCCCTATTGCTGAGACACAGCTTGTATAATCTCCATATAAAAAGCATTGCAGAAAGAATGTAACACTCCAGAGCAGCTGAATGTAAGCATAAGGTCCCCATACCCAGTGTCAGGCACCCTAGAGGCGTATAAAGCTCCACCAATACTTCAGTGTAGAGCAGTGGAACTGGGTTTTCTGGAGTGAAGGAGCTCTAACTCTGGGATCATTTGAAGTGGAGTTTGTGATCCAGAACTAAAAGTCCACTAAAACCTCATTGGTGTTTCAGTGGCTGAATGCAATCAAATCCTCACAGCGAAGTTCCAACATCTAGTATGAAGCCTTTTCAGAAGAGTACAGGCTGTTATCACAGTAAATTGGGGTCAACATTCCTATTGATACCCATGGAAGAACACTGGAAGAACAAACTTTTAGACATTAAATTGTCTACTTTCACATACAGCCATATAATATTGATCATGTACAGTTCTGTGCAAAAGTCTTAGGTCCCTGCAAAAATAATATTTAATTTATAACATTTAGATAAGCAATGAGTGTTTTTATACTAAATCGAATTTAAAAATACAAATAACATTATTCAGCTGGTGGTCTAGTGCAATTAAGGCCCACCTATCCATCACAGCATGCTGCCAAGGCCCACCGTTAACTTTCACCCCTATTTTGATGGCCATCTTGGAATTTACAGTACCAACTTTAAAACATCACAATTCCGTGATACAAAGTTATTGTTGGACTCATTTCAAAGCTAAGACTCTGAAGTTTAATGTGCCAGTAAAATATGTAAACTTATTTTCAAATAGCAACACAGGGTGGAATACTGGAATGTATATTATGCTTTGAATTCAGCAATCCTTACTGTAGCCAGACCAATTACTGAAATCCTATAGCCAGACCAATTGTGGACCAATGGCCTGTCTTCATTTTATACTCATGGCCCATTCAAAAGCCTTTGTGACCCATCAGTGGTCCGTGGCCCAGTGTTTGAGAAACCTGGGTCTAGTGGTTAGGAAATCATGGGTTTGAATACCCTTGAACAAGATACCCTCCTCACACACTAATCCCCGGGCTCTGTGTTTTCCTGGCTGCCCGCTGCTTCACTTGATGAATGGATTAAACGCAGAGGAAGAATTTCATGTTCACACTGTGTGTTGTATAACAGAATGGTCACTTTACATAATAATTTTATGTTCAGTATATCAGTGTGTTCTTGTGGAAGTCCAGTATTACTGTAGTTTCAACAGAAATCTGGTCCAGACAACGGCTGGAGGAACCGAGGAGGAATCTGGAACCGAACCTGTGTTCTCCTCACCAGCTCACACAATATCAGCTACTTTTATCCGAACAAATATTGATATTTTTACCGCTTTTTTGGTTGCTTTCATTTATTCTAATGTTAAGTTTGTTGGCAGTATGACACTTTATCACATGCTGGCTTTAAACAATTAGCACCGATGCCCACGGCTTTTTGCACTGTACTGAACATCATGTACTGTTCCACTGCATTTTTCAAATCTTGTAAAGTTTGGGGCACGCATGCTCCAACAGTTAAATTCATGTCTACTATGCTGCAAGAAAATATGTTCCTGGTAAAGATTTTCACATCCTGAGCTCAGGTAAACACAGAGGTGGGAAATTCCCTGGATGATCACGAGGGTTGAAAAGGTTAGGATCGTCCAGCATAAAGGATGGCATGTAAAGCAACATGTGTGCACTGAGCTGGCCTTCACTGATCCTTCCCAGCCCGAGCTGTCGGAAACACATGCAGAAGAAAAAAAAAAAACTGGATTTCAGTTGGAGCAAACAATTTTATGCTCAGTGTGATGAAGGCTGTTATCTTTCTCTCCACAATTCAAGCTTAATCTCACACAAGGCCCAGCCAATCGCCTGATCTAAAGCTTATTGAAAATGTAAAGCTCATGAAATTGGGAGCCTGACAAAGGGACTCTTGCAAATTTGGAGAACTTGAGCTGGTTTCCGAAGAGGGATGGACCAAAGCTTTTCCACAGTACTGCAAAAGGCAAACTACGTCTTACTAGATTTCTCAAAGCTGTAAACACTAATAGCAGATTTGCAAAAGTGCTTCTACTTCATTGTACGAATACATAGAAGAGCGTCAAATTTATATTATGCATACAAAGTGCATATATGAACTGTTTAAATACATTTAAATGCAATTATGGCCTTTCTGTAGTAATTCACTTCTACGTGTTCCGAGGCACTTTTGAGAATTTTTGACATTTACATTTACGGCATTTATCAGACGCTTTTATCCAAAGAGACTCCCATTCCCTAACTACAGTTAAGGGTCTTGCTCAGGGACCCAGTGGCGGTGCTGAAGGTAGGATTCGAACGCGTGACCTCATGGTCCGGAGGCAAGTATCCTACCCGCTGAGCTACCTCTACCACATTTCTACTGTGAAGTAGGCAGCTGAGATGCAAAAAACACATGATCTAGTATCATCCCAACAAGCATGCGCAGGGTCTCTTAGACCAGTGGTCCCCAACCTTTATTTTGTCACGGACCGTTTTAATATCAGAAACTATTTTCACAGCCCGGCCTTTAAGGAGTGGTAGATAAATATACGTATTTATACAAATGAATGATATGCATAAAAATGGGGATATTTTTAAAAACATAATAATAAACGTAAATCCAATGTGTACCCGCAGCTTTACTAACAGCATTCTCATTCATTTTTTTTCTACGCAGCCCGCGGAACGGTACCACATGACCCATGGCCCGGTACCGGTCCGCGGCCTGGGGGCCACTGTCTTAGACCAACACGCCTGAAGATTCTCATGTCTGTTCTTACATTGCTTGACCATGTCAGCACACAGGGGTATATTTAGAAGAATGAAAAAGGACAGTCATGTTTCAAAATGTTTATTACTGAAGTAATCAGCTCACCAGAATGTGTACAAGAAAAATAGATCAAGAAAGACAGAGGGAGTAGCATGCATCCATTGATGTTCACGACACTAGCAGTTTATTCCAAAGCATTGTCTCATGTGAGAGAAGAGCCTCCTCTCTTGTCGGCAATGTGTTAGAAGCATGACCACTATTCCATCACAACAACAGAGCACGACGAATGCTGCTAAAGATGCTGGTACACGGCTCGATGAAGGGATGGGTGGACTGACACAACACTAAATATATAAAACAAGATAAAGTGCTATGACCTTTTTCGCCAATGCTTCGATAAAATCTAACCTTCACACAAAATACACGGATGGAAAAGGGTTTTCTTGTTTTGCCTTTTTTTTTCTCCTTTTTTTCTTTTTTAAAGTTTCACATTGGATTGTCAAGGACAAGTGTTTGAACTGAAATAGGTTCCTTTATATTAACCAAGCTAGAACCTAGTGCTTCTAAAAGTTAGTTGACAATAAAGTGGTAAAGCAAAGTAATTTTTCACAACTCTTCATATGTTGTCACCAAAAAAAGCATGGAAAAATAAAAAGAGGAAAGGTGTGAAAAGTGAGAGCTTTTGCTGATTAATCTGCATTACACGCTGGCAGAGTTTTCCTGCCCCATCCTTAGTAGAAACGTTTCATTAGAATGATTCACAAGGAATTAAACTATACACTGCTGTCTGAAGCACAATTTGCAATGCGACCCAGCTCGCAATGAGGAGTAAATCACCACAAACCAAATTTCCCCCAAGCGGACCAACAATTTCCCCGCAAACCCACTGCAAAGTCTTATTTCAATTGTTTTCTGTTACTTTACAAAAATAGATCTGTAAGTGATGAACTGTCACAACACGTTATGAGAGGCATTAAGTCATGCTAATGACAATTATGGTTAAGTCTATATGCAGAGGTTTAAAGTGATACTTGTGGTGGGGAAATCTTTGCACCCTCCATTCTACAGAATGTGAGGTGGGATCGAAAGGCCAAGAGAAGTATCTGCAGTGACTTTAATTAGGAAAGAGAAATGGACTTCAGGCAGGCATGTAGGGAGGCGGAGGCTCCTTTGCTGGCATCGTCATGGCCATTTCATAGGTGGGGAGGATGTACTGTGTCAGAAAGAAAAGACAAGCACATTTCATTAAAAAAAAAACAAAAAAAAACAACTCTTAAAATCTGCACCCAAAGCACAGAATTAGAAATGTATTGCCACAAAACAATGAAACAGATCTAAAAGTTAAAAGCACTGATGGTACACACAAGATTTGCACAGAGAGGGACCTCTGCTGGCCAGGCAGGAGCAGTGCACTTTAGTGTGGCTACCCATTAAACTGTCCACTCACTGCACTGTCCTTGAAGGGCAGTGCGTTTTAACCCTGCTCCGGGTGACCTTTAGCACTGCATGGTTGCACCCGATCCAGGACATCCAGTGCAATTTATTATGGAACCTTTGCAGGAGGAAGTCACACTGACTTTAAGCATAATTTAAACGTATGATATATGAAGTAAACAAACATTGAGTGATTTGATGTGAAACGCAGTCTTCAAGAGGAAACAGTGGTGATAGGAACCAGACATCAAGAGCATTAAACACCTCTAAAAGGTACTTAACTGGAGGTTATTACTATGTATATACATGCACATATATTATACATACATGCACGCGCGTACACACACGGTAGAGAGGTTATCGCAGGTAACATAATCCAGAAGTATTACATGGCAAAAAACGACCAATTTTTAAATCATTATCAATATTATATAAAACTCAGAAAACACTTGTATGTTCACTAATTATTCTACTTAGTAAATAAAAGTTATATTTGTGTTTGATATATTCAGATCTTCAATTCAAAAATGATTCAACGGTCATTTAATGAGCAGGATCATGTATTCTGTTTGGCCACGCTTGAAACATCACTAATTCATTTACTTCTCCATTTAAAACCATTCTGAATGCAAATGGGTCATGCCAACATTGCACTGCATTTACTTGCTGGTAGAACATAAATAGCTTTCTACACTGATCCCTTTGATCATAGAAATAGTGACAGTTATGTCCTTCAAACCCAATACAACCACCATATCTTTCGACAGGACACACTCATACTAACTCTGCTGCCACTCACACATCTGTCAGTGGGTGAGATTAGGCTTCAAATGTTAATCAAAATTTCCACAAGAACAAATTTGCATAATGCAGCTGAATTCGTAACCCTGCATACTGTTATCATATATCCGCTGAGGGCAGCAGCACAGCACTCATCCCGTAATGGCCTACTGAGAGTGGTGGGTGCAGTAGTTGTTTTACCTGAGGTGGGGCCTCGAAAGCAGGATAAACAGCGATCTCAGGCATGTTTCTATTGTTGATGTACTTGTAGCAGTTCCACACACAGTTGATCAAGTAAGCCTGTTTTTTTTTTTTTTTAAAAAAAGATTTTTTTTATTAAAACAAATGTATTTCTGAATTAGGCCTGACCAATATACAGTAAACCCCCAGCTCCAGGTGAGTTACTGGTTGTTCTGATGAATCAAGGTGTTCATGTAATCCAGTGTTTAACCATTAAGTACACTGGATGACTACGGAGCTTTTAAAGGGCTCACGTTCCACATTTCCATCTATTTTAACAGTTTGTGTATATATACATAAATAAAATACAGCATCCATTTTCCAACCTCTGTACATGAATGTTTGTGTCTTTAGGACTGATATATGGAAAATGATCTATTTTCTCTAACTGTGCCATGATAATATGGACCCTTTATATACTGAAAGGCATCTCAATCACAATATGTAGTGGAATCCTCACAATACTAATGTTCTGTCTATACTGTACAGCCCCAATCTCAAGTCCTCAGATGTACTGTGTAGACACCTCAGAACTGGAGTTCACCCATACGCTATATATTAATTTCACATTTGATGAATGGCAACAAACAACATTAACATGGGAGCCACATTTAAAGCATGGCTCTCTGTCATGAAAACATAAAAATATAGATTGTGACATATTGTGGGGTAATTTATCACAATCATACATATCAGTATTGGCCAACCCTAGGGCATGTATGTTCAGGGAACCTATGGCAGCAGAATACGGTGTTTAGGCCTTTATAATAAACCTCACATGCAGAACTGTACCTAGACCAGGCTTTTTTTTGTGCTGGAAAAACATTACTTGGAAGTGGCAGAGGTTGTGATTGAAACACAGCCTAATCGAAAGACTCCAAACTGCAAGGGTAGTACCTTCAGGATGATGAGGACAGCAAAGAAGATGAGCACAAACAGCAGGAGGCAGCTGGAGTCCAGAGAGAGAAGATTATCTTTGTATGGGAAGTCCGGCTGAAAGCAAAAAGATATTTTATTACATAAAAACACCTTCAAACAGGCCAAGGTGCAGAGTCAAAAGTTAACCTATTGAAGCATAATCAGAGGGTGGGGTCCAGCAAGAGGACTGACCAGCTGGTCCAGGTAGTCCTTGATCCTGGGCAGGTAGGTGAGGGAGCTGATGGCCACCAGGCAGCTCAGAGCAAAGTCAAACAGCTGGTAGCAGAAGAACGGGATGAGCCAGCCATCGCGGTGCTGGGGTAGAGGAAAATAAACACACAGTGTCTTTGTTATGTTGTCAGGATTCTGCTGCATCTTTGTTGCCTATACAGTGTGGATGCATCGTTAAAATAATTCTGACAAATGTTTTTACAAAACTTTCCAAGAAACGAACTCAAAAACACACAACATTTTTCACCATATTCTTGTCTAATTATAAAGACATTCCATTTAGAATGTATGCTAAATTCAAATAAACAGGGTACCTTTATTTTACAATAAGCTAAAAACTGAAATAAAGGGATTTTTTGTTTAACATATGGGAGAAAGGATGCATCTACCCTATAAGAATTAACAAGCTTGTCTACAACAAATGCATCCTAATAAAGAGCACACTGCATTAAATGGGACTTCACACTGGGAACTACTACTCTCTAACAATTAACAAGCTTTACTACAATGAATGTAGCTCAACAAAAAACGATTCATTTTATGCGTCTGGAAACTACAGGCTACAGTACATCATAGAAATCAAAAACAAACCTGTCTTGAACGGTGCTGTCATGCAAGACTGTGAAATGTAGATAGTTATGAACGACATGAGATCAGCTATAACATCAAGTAGGCCACACTGTGTACTTTTCAGGACAAAGGAAACCTGCTTTGAGTCTATTATCTGATGTTATGCAAGAGAGCAATTATGCAAACTCATACAATGCCAATATCCTTACGACGATTATTCCTCACCTTCATGCAGCAATTCTTAATTCTAAGTGACCCGATCTCATTTACAGTATTCATATCCCAGTTATTGTGCATTACACCAGCAGCCTCCTGCCATTTCCTTCACTAACACAGATAATCTCATAATGAAACAAAACAGACTGATTGTTTTAATAAACAATTCTGAAAAGATGGAGAGCCTCTTAATAACTGGTGAATTACAGCACTTTTGAAGACACCGTCATATGAACACAGTCCGTCAGGCATAGTGAAATGAATGAATGTGTATCCGAGTGTGAATGGGTTTAGCAACATTCCAAACTGACTTTTAAGATTAGCAAGTGCTTTTATGAACGCTTCACAGATGAAGTACAAAAACTGATAACACAGCCTTTTGTATCAATGGACCACAGAACTGGAAGTCTTTAAATCTTAATATTCCCCAGGCACTGACCATTACGGCTGTCTAAAAAAAAAAAAAAGCAGTTGAAAGGGCTGCTCAGCACTGGTACTATCATCATGAGACTGTGAGTCAATGCCAAAGCCGTTCATTTAAGAGAGCACAGTTGGTATCGCTCTCGAGTGGTTAGGGTCTTAGTTAGCAGCGGAAATATATGTTTATAAAGCTCCTTTTAATATGTTTTTTTATTTTATTATTTATCTGTCTGTCTTTCTTCTTCTACTTTCCATTATTTTTTTTAGATTCAGTGTTTTATTTACACTAAGTTTATTAGGTGAAAGGAATGTAAAGTATCTAATAAGAATTGGAGCACATTCTAGAGTCTCTCATTTCAATGGTTTACTCAGATTCTCAAATACTAGTATAACACAAAAATAACCAGTTCAACACAAACAGGGAGAATGGCTACATTATATACAGCTCTCAAATATAGTTTAAGCTATTAATGATAAATTTTTTGAACAATGGTGCTTTCATACCTGTGCAAATGTGTGATTAAAGAAAACGTATGCTCAGACTTATGCTCAGAAATAATGTAGTACAAAAGTAAAATTAGTAAAGTGAGACAAAACTGCACAGTATAGTACTGCACATATACACTTACAGTAATGGCACCATACACCATCATGGCGCTGATTGTGAGCATCAGCAGGGAGATAGCAAATCCCACACAAGCGTTTTCTTAAAGAGAAGAGCAATACAAAACAATGAGTGAGGCACGACCCAGTGCAAACTTTCAGCAATCAGTACTATTTACAATACTGAGATCTACACCTTTATCATAGCCAGTGACAATGCCTTCACCCCTTCAACATACCTGACATTCTGTCCGAGGCGAAGTAATGTTCAATAACCTCATACTGCAGATCCACAGTGGGCACATTCTCAGGGTGGGTAACCGCCACAGTCAACAAGATTCCCATTAAAAGGTTTACAACCTGACAATAATAAAATGAGAATAGAGTGGGATGACTAAGAGTTTAACATGGCAGGCTACAAACAGAGTGACCATTTGTATGAGATGTTTTTTTATTTATTTACTTAACCCACACTATGTTACCTACACTAAAAAGTATTGGGACACCTGACCATTACACCAACAGAGACTTTAATGACATTGCATTCTAATATATAGATTTTATATATTTGAACGGGGCAGCTGATGGCCTAGTGGTTAGGGCGTTTGCCCTGTGATCAGGAAGTCGTTCAATTCCAAAGACTGCTAAGCACCTCTGAGGTACCCTGAGCAAGGTACTGTCACCACACACTGCTCCCCGGACTCTGTGGTCCCAGCTGCCCGCTACTTCACTTGGTGAATGGGTTAAATGCAGAGGGAAAAAAATCATGCTGTACACACTGTGTGCTGTGGTGTGTTCATGTATGACAGATTTACTTCATTTCACTTTAATATGGAGTTGGTCCTCCTTTGCAGCTATAACAGCATACACTCTTCTTGGAAGGCTTTTCACAAGATTTTGGAATTTCTGTGGGAAAATTTGTGAAAAGCCATTCAGGCTCTGATGTTGGACAAATAAGTCTGGTTCGCAATCTCCGTTCCAGTTCATCCCAAAGGTGTTGGATGGGGTTGAGGTCAGGGCTCTCTGTGGGCCAGACAAGTTGTTCCACACCGAACTCATCCAGCCATGTCTTTATGGACCTTTCTCTGTGCACTGGGGCACAGTCATGCTAGAACAGAAAAGGTTCTTCCCCAAAAATGTCCAAATTGCCTTGGCATGCTGAAGCCTTAAGATTGCCCTTCACTGGAATAATTAAGAGGAGTGTCCCAATACTTTTGTCCATATAAGTGTATAAAGTGTCTAATTTCTAGGCCTAAGGCTGAATTACTACCACCTTGGTCAAACAAAATGTTACAAATTCAGACACGTCTATTCCCTAAAATTGTATTACATTTACAAAACTGACCTAAGAGTGAGTTTAGGCCGCTATATTCTCACCAACAGAAGATACCAACAGATTTAGGCCTGCGCTGGGGCTAACGTCAACTCCCACGTATTTAGCTACGACTTTAAAGAGAACGCCCCGAAATGAACTAACATAACTACTACATCTCTCACCACACCGTCAAAAATATTTTAATTAACTAATCTAACAAGTAATCTATTCCGGAATGTTATTTACATTTGAAAATTAAGAATTTTGTTATTGTTTATCTTCATTGCGGCTACAGCTAGCATCCTAGCGGTTTCTATATACATTCGAATAAAACCAAAAGCCTTTATTGTTTGAAGCTTATAATAAATGTATGAGACTGTGGTGCTACACAGAACCTAGATATCTTTCATATTTACCAGTAAAAGTGATTATATGTATGTCTGAGCCGCTGATAAGAGCTAGCCTTGCTAGCTACTCGAGTGACAACGGTTGATGCAGGGAAGAAAATGTAAACATTTTAAGAAAATCCAAAAGTCAGAGGTCCATACCATGTACCAGGTACCAAGGATGATGGTCCCAGTCCTGACATGACAGCATCCACAGCATCTTGTGGTGTAAAGTCTGCTACGGCTCGGTTTGAAGTGCATGGCGTCGTTGTGAACACCGTGTAAGAACATCAGGAGGAGCAAAAAAAACTCAGGCTGAAGAGAAAAACAGCAGTGAAACTAACACGCCTCCTCCTCCAGCCCACGCACTGGAGCCTAAGCAGTTTATTTACTGTTTAAAGAAAGGTGTATTGAAGCTCCCGCAGTGACCTGGAGCCGCAAAAGCTGTGCCGCCTCTCTCTGTTTTCTAGAAGCTCCTCTTGTGCAGCTCAGGCTCCTGTTATATAAATAACTCCACTGGGTCACACTGCACTCAGCACAGATCAATTACGGCTAAAATCAGTCATGCATCATTATCATCAATAAGTAATGGATTCATATTGCATCGATATCAGTTAGAGAATTAAATATAATTGGGATAAAAAAGAAATATAGAATTAATATCAAATGAAACGCTATGGACAAAAGTATTGAGACACCTCTTATTTATTGAATTCATGAGGCCCCTTACTTCCAGTGAAGGGCAATCTTAATGCTTCGCCATTCGCCATTCAACCATGATCATAATACTTATGTATTATTATGCATCATATCATTATAAAATAATGATATAAGCATGTATAATTAGACTGAGAAAACAGGGGAAATTGATCCCAGAGGAAATCACTTATGTGACGACTGCAGAGTCACATATAGGTACAGAGACATAAACATTATACATTATACAAATATGTAGCAAAACCTCTATATGAAATATACTCTGATATACACAAATACTGGGGTATAAATACTACAGATAAGTAACTTACAGTTAAATGAATTACTAATGACACAAATCATGGTAGGAAATATGCTATTACACATAATAAAGATCAGTAGTAAATCAGCAGGATAATGCACATGTTGAAATCATTTAGCACCCACAAAGAATGACTGTTAAAGAACTAATTTTTATGTCATACAATGATAATAAGCTATCATTGTATGCCCAAGGTATCTATACCCATTCTAATTAGCAATTTAAGGTATTTGAAGGTACTTCAAAGGATTGCTGACAAGTACTCAACTGTGCTAATCTTCATAGAGAAGCATCACAAATAGAATGGGATGCCATACAGGACCCTAGGGTAATCATGTCCAGTGCCAAGCATCAACTAAACAGGTTTTAACCACCTAGCATTGGGCTGTGCAGCAGCAGAACTGGGGTTTCTAGAACGATGGAGTTCCATTCATTACCTTTGAGATGAGTTGGAATGGTGCTTGTGATCTAGAACTGATCATCCAACGTCCTCACTAATACTCTTGTGGCTGAAAGCAGCCAAATCCAGACTGCAATGTACTAAAATCTAGTGTAAAGCCTTCCCAGAAGTCTAGAGGCGGTCACGGCAGTAAAAGAGGGGCAAAGTCCCCTATAAGTACCTTTGATTTCAGAAGAAACATTAGATAAGCAGGTGTCCTCAAACATTTAGCTAAGGAGTGTGATTTTTATGTCAGTCGATACTGTTGTTTCTGCAGATGCAAACTTTTTACCATCATAAAACAAAATGAATGTTAATTTGCTTTTCCTATAAAAATATCCAGATAACCCAAAGGTGCAAACATTTCACCTAACATTGGTTTTCTTCCTGATTCAGGATTTCTTTTAATTTTTCCTTGCAGAATGTCTCTAAGTTTAGAAATAGATTTGCCATCTTGAACACACAGCAGATGGAATGACAGGAATGATGATGAAATGGAATGAAATAATGAGGGCCATTTCAAAACAGTCATTTTTGGAAGTGGTTTAAGGCCAGTTTGATGCATGTTTGAAACACTGTCTTGTTGTAATATCCAGCCTCTTGTATTCTTCAGTTTCTTCACTGACTGGGACAATGGCTTCCAGCATTTGCTGATTTTTAGTGGAATTCTTCATAAAACATAAAATTCTAAACTTAAACAATGCTTAACTGCTGGTGAGGTGTACTTGCGTTGAAATGCTTTTACTCCAAGCGTTACTGTTACTGTCACAGTCTGGACTGGCGTAAGCCGAACATTGTGGTGTTTTTTGAATGTTTCTGTTTGTTATGATTCCAGCGTTACGCTGAGAAACCTTAGTTCTGATTCTGTCCTGTGTTGTGTTCATTGCCTTTTGTGTTTCCTTGGTTTCGTATCATGTCCTTGACGCCCCTGTTCTTAGTTAGCCCTTATGTGGCTTTATGTCATGCTAGGAGTCCCTGTTCCCTCTTGTGTAGTGTTCCTGTTTCCTTTTCACGTTCCCCGTTCCCCATCATGTTTCTGTCCCCTTGTCCTCAGACTTCCCTGTATGTGGTTTCCTTGTTTTGGTCCATGTTAAAGTGAGAAACCCTAACGCCTGTGTAGTAGGCCATGTTAAAGTGAGAAACC
>JBBPDB010000153.1:2576924-2603385 GCA_037974465.1 Brachypetersius altus
ACTCATCCAGCCATGTCTTTATGGAGCTCGCTTTGTGCACTGGGACACAGTCATGCTGGAATAGAAAAGGTTCTTCTTCACCAAACTGTGTCCACAAATTTAGAAGCATGTTGATGTTCAGAATATCTTGGTCTGCTGAAACATTGAGATTGACTTCACTAGAAATACTGAGCCTAAACCCAGGTGTGTACCAGTACTTTTGTTATATATGTATCTACACACATGTAGCTTTTTTCTTTACTGTCCAAACACAAACTGAATCTGCTTTGAGTTTTAGCAATGTTGATTAAGTTTAAGTAGTGGTAAAGCTAGAACATTTTCTTTGCACACTATTTTGCCTTAAAACACTCTGCATGTACCTCTCCTCTATCGTGTCGCTTTCGCATCACAAAACTATTGTAAAATGACTCCCCAGGCATCAGAATACATATCAAACCACTTCATGTAAAGGCTTTCTGTGAGGGAGCTTTTAAAACAGGCCTGTTCACCACAGTTTTACAGTTCCCCACCCCAAACACTCCCACTAAATCTGGCATTAAAAGATGAGTTAAACCAGGCGTGTTTAAACAGGGAATTCAAAAGACTGTGCTGGACACGGAGCCTCCAGGGCTGGAGTCCAGTTTTAGAGGCATTAAACTCAGACGTCTGGTTCCTCTCACTACTGCTGTCAGCAAATCTCTTTCATTATGTTTCTCTTAGACCTCTCTGAATGACTTTATCTAGCCCATCATAGCTACTGTCCCAAGATCCTACACAATTGAAAGTGGAAGATTAGAGCATAGATTAGATTTGAGTGAAAAGAATGTTTAATATCTGTTTTTTTTGCATGAATATACCTAAATGCACTAAATAAAACTAAAAAAACAAATAACATTATACAGTAAATCGTGATATGTTCAGTATATCAGTGTGTTATTTTGGAAGTTCAGTATTATTGTAGTTTCACCAGAAACCTGGTTTGACTCAATCAGTCCTTCATTAAATGAAATCAGGAGCTGCTGTAGGAGTTTCACAAATCCAAATAACGGCTGGAGGAACCGAGGAGGAATCTGGAACTGATTCCTCCTCACACAGTATCAGCTACTTTTACAAACAGAACAAATGTTCATACTTTTTACTGCTTTTTTGTTTGTGTGCATTTATTCTAATGTTAACTTGATTGCCAGAAGGATCTATCTCATGCTGAGAAACAATCTGCTTAGGTGCCTAAGACTTTTGCACAGTACTGTACATCCGTATATATGTAAACATGATCCAGTATGTAAAAGTAAAATGCAAATATTTAAACAGAAAGTTAAGAATGACTTTAATGCTGATCACCTTCGACTAAATCTGCTTAGTCTTCAATGTTTGTAAAGATCAAATACACTAAAACACTGGGATGAACTTGGACTGCATTTAGTGTGGTGTTCTCATAATTACTGCATCTCACAGCAGTATCTTTCACACTTTTTCTCCTTCCTGCAGCAGCACGCTGCATTACTGCTCCTCACCTCCCTCAGCAGTGCAGGTCACCGGCGTGGTGGGGTGACCGAGTCTTTGCACAGTTATGAATTAGCATAGTGTTGGACAGCTTTATTGCATTGTACATTTGATTAAGCATTTTATTCCGGGATCAATAACGTTTTCAGAGTATGATTCAGAGGAAAATGTAAAGTAACTAAATTGCTTTTGAGAATTCTGATACATACTTCCATATTATAAATAAAAATATGGAAAGAAGTACAACATTTTTCCATGGAAATGTAATTGAGTATCCAGTAAAGAATAAAGCACAGTTTTCCAGAGTCAGAATAGAGTACAGTAACAAAGATGGGTCTCTTGAGTTTGTTTTTATGTATTGATGTTTTGTTTTTAATTTTTTAGTGAGGGGCCTGCAACACTGATGCGGATGCTGATCAGCTCTGGGTGTGCTCAGTCCGCACTTGAGCACTAAGATGAGTGGAGCAGGGGAACAGGCCGACATACTGTCGGTGGGGAACATGGTACGGGAGCGATGGAGAGTGGTGAGTTGGTTTTATACGATGATATTTTGAAGAAAACTTGTTCTGAACTGTTGCTGAGGTTTAGGTCAGGGTGAGGGTAATTGAATACATCACCAATCACTTAATTAAAAATTAAAAGTCATCAGTATTTTAAAGATTGAGATTTTTGGTAATGTGTAAGGTCTATGATGACATTTGGAAGAAAACGTCTACGTATCTGTTGAGGTTTGGCAGAATTAGGATAACTGAGTAAATCACCAACTACATGCTTAAAGACCGAGTCATCAGTATTTTGAAGATTTGTTTTCTTGGTGTAAGGTGATGACATTTGGAAGAAAACTTCTTCTAAACTGTTTTGGGTCAGTTAGGACAATAGAATACATCACTGATTGCTTAATTAAAAATTGAATCATCAATATTTTAAGAATTGAGCTTTTTGGTAATGTAGGAGGCCATATCTGAACAAGATGAATATAATATAAACAAACACATAATTGTAAATGTGTATATGGTTTACAGTATTAATATATGGTCTGAAGTAGATTAGATTGCTGAGAGATACTTTCTTAATGGTCATAATTAAATCAATACATTTTAATTTTATATATATATACACACACACACACACCATGTACCTCTTAATGGATCATTTGTTTTTAAAAATGTGTACATTCAGTCAGCAGGCTGCAGGTGTGTAAAACTGCATCATCATCATCATCATCATCATCATAAGATTGACTGCTGCACTCTACAAAATAGTTGCCAGACTCTGGAGCCTGTCAAAATAAGGGTTGTTTTTGTATATTTAAGATTGTGTTCCTTTTTTATGAAATTAGTTTTTTTGAAAATGAAAGACTCCTGGCTTATTGTACTATGTAGAGCCATGCAATATTATTAATTGTTACAAATGACCTTGTATTGTAGAAATATGTATAATATGGTCTCAAGCTGTCAGTATATGAGCATATGTGACTCATATGACAGTCACAGTCAGTTCGAGCATGCAGCATTACTGAAGGTCTGTGAATTAACTGGTTTTATCCCATTAAACTATGGGTTGTTGTAGAGAGAAATCGACATTAGTGAATTTTATAATAAGGAATGGCCTGTTCCGTCGTCTTGCACAGATAAAGAAGATTGGTGGTGGTGGGTTTGGGGAGATTTATGAAGTCTTGGACCAGCTGAACCAGTGCAATGTAGCACTCAAAGTGGAATCTGCCCAGCAGCCCAAACAGGTCCTGAAGATGGAAGTCGCTGTTTTAAAGAGGCTTCAAGGTAAGTTTATTCCTGAAGTTTATTCCTGCTCATGCTTGATTTGTAATTTTCACTTAGTCTATGCAGTTGTTTGCAAAAGCAACATGAATGACCTCAAATTTTGTTCATTTTCTAAGTGAAAAGAAGGTAATCCAACATTGAAGATAAACCTTTATTAGTCCCACAAGTTGGACATTTGAATGGAAGAGAACACATTTTTATACATTGTAATGGAAATGTACGTTACTACTGTGATTTACGAAAAACTAATTTATATAAAATATGGCACATGAAAAGGTGAAAATTCATTGGTGCAAATAATATAGTATTACTTGCCACATTAGGCCTTAATCCAGTTCTATTGGTGACAGTTTCAGAGTGTAATAAATATGTGATCCATTAAACCTATTATTGTAGATGAGAGAACAGCTAAAGTCACACATTACTGTCAAAAAAGATACAATTGGCACAGGAAGTGATGCAGTGGCTTTGAATGTGCATTATTGTCTGTCATCTACACGGAGAGCTTAACAGAATGTAACCTTAACTGTGATCTCAAATGTCAATGTCTGAAGTACAAATGGTTGCATAAGTCAGAGTCACTCTGTGAGTTGATGAAACAAAATAAATAACTTAATGATTATAATTACTAAGTTAATTATAACCATTAGTTACAGAGACAGTCCCCCTGGAGACACTGAGGGTTAAGTGTCTTGCTCAAGTGTCTTGCTGGTGGGTTTTGTGTGATCACTGGGTTCATAGGCATTGCGTTCATAGGCTACTACCACCCAGTGTGTACTATGTTTGGAGCAAAAAGGAGAAGCAGCTGTTCAGCATCTGGCAGCAATTGAGACAGAAATGTTGTAGAGAAAGAGGTAGAAAGGATTTTACTAACTGCAAGGAGAAGTTAAAAAAAATCCTAAAACAGGAACAGAAAGACTATAAAGACGCTACAGAAAACATTTGAAGCTGTGATTTCAGCCAAAAGGTCTTTGATCTTAGTACTGACTTAAAAGTTCCCTAACCTTGATCCAACATGCAACAGTTTATATTTCCCCCTAATATGCAGAGGTGGTGTTAACTGCTTCGCACATTAATATGTGTAATTTGACTGGGGTGCTTAAACCTTTGCATAAAACTGTATCTGCATGATGTACAACCCAACCCAACCCAACCCAACCCTGGTCCTGGACTACCTGTGCCTTGCACATTTTAGTGTTTTCTTGCTCTAACAGACCAACTTACAAGGGCTTATTAATAAGTAATACACATTTATAATTATTATACTCACCACTTTAAATATCTTTTTTAAACATCAATCCACTTGTGTTGTGCTTAAACTCAACATCCATGAGCTTACCTAAGTGACTAAGGATTAACTCTTACAACGCTTGAGAACGTAGGTTTTTAAAAAATCGAAAACGTCAATCTTGTAATGTTCACTGTCCAAAATGATTATTAAGAAAATAAAATGGAAGTTTATTACAGTTTATTTCGAGATGAGATCTGGAAGATCAAAAGAATCTGCTCCTAGACAGGCAAGCGTTTAAACATCAATCCACTTGTTAATAACGCATAATCCCATTCGCTCTCAGGTAAAGACCATGTTTGCCGCTTTGTTGGTTGTGGACGTAATGACCGATTCAACTATGTGGTGATGGAACTTCAGGTAGGATATTTTAATGTCATTTGTAGAGTAAATAATTATCATTCGTAACATTTATAGAAGGCAAACATAGAAAAACACTAGTTAGCTAAGTTGTCGTTTTATGTGATTACAGGGAAGAAACTTGGCGGACCTTCGACGCACTATGAACTACGGTACATTCTCTGTGTCCACCACACTCAGGCTTGGTCGGCAGATTCTGGAAGCCATTGAGAGCATTCATTCAGTGGGCTTCCTTCACAGAGACATCAAACCGGTATGAAAAGCCCAGTGACTGGATTCATGATTGATACTGAAATCACTCACAGATCAGTTTTCACACTGCAACAGTTAAGACTTTACTGCCAAATTGCTCCTAATACAATGTACAATGTGTATGCTTGTAATACTCTGCATTGAAGCAAAGTTTGTTTAAGGGACTAAACAATAACCTTTAGAACTCAGAGTGTATTAGTGAAATCTGATTTCACCAAATATAAATTGTGTAAAACCGGTGTTTATTCTCCTACATGCTCGCCATTTGCTGTTCTTTCTCTCGGCACGCTGCTGCTCGGCCGCTCTCCGGAGCCCCTCCCTCTGTGGTTTTCCCCACCCTCTTGTGGACGGAGACCCAAAATTTTTTGTGTGCAGTACCTTTTTTAAAACCTCTGTAGAGGTTATTATTTATTTATTTATTTATATTTTTTATATTTTAAATTCTTTTTATTGAAGGTTTATATACATTCCGAATCCACACAGAATAATAGCACTCGCAAATTACATGAGTTATAGAAACCTAACACATATACAGAGAAAAAATACAATCAATAAATAAACAAGAAAACTGAAAATAAAATGTAAATAAGCAAATAAAAAAGTATTAAAGATTATAATAACTGTTTCTCAACCAGAACCAACCGTATATTTCTTGTGTGTTTACCTTGGTGCCCTGCAAAGAAAATGATCCTATGTGGTGGATAACTGACTGTAGAGGTTATTATAATTACATGTTTTTAAAATGATAACTACGTGACGTAGGAACAAAGCCCAGCACGTCTGACACCTGAAGCATCAACACAAACTGGGGGAACGTCTGTATAAGAAGTTGTTTGATCGTAACAGTTTAGCATTTGTTGTGTTTCTAGAACATAGACACCATACAGTACAAATATATTCATGAGTGATTATGCTCTTTTGCACATTGTTGTTTACTGCATTTACTGCTTCATAAATCAGCTCTTTTTTTTCTATCTAGTCCAATTTTGCCATGGGGCGCTTGGCTACTACTTGCCGAACCTGCTACATGCTTGATTTTGGGTTGGCTCGGCAGTTTACCAATTCCTGTCAAGAAGTCCGTCCAGTAAGTGCACTGGGTGTTTGTTTTTAATCCGTTTTCAATACGTTCTGTCTTGTACTGTAAATGAATTGTAAGTCATTAATTACTACTGTTTTACCCTCTCCTTCATAAAGCCTCGTCCAGTGGCAGGATTCAGGGGAACTGTGCGTTATGCATCTATCAATGCTCACAAGAACAGGGTAAGTTCCAATTACTCACTTGCACATGCACATTTTTTCCAAATCTGGTGTCCTGTATTTTACACACAAACCTTACCACTTACAGCTTCATATATAAGTCCCATTAATGTTGTTCTATGCTCATAACTGATGCACATATTGTTAGTTGTCAAACTGCCACTGCTGTAAATGTGACGAGTGACAGGTATGAGACGTGTGTCGAAAGCCGTAGGGTGTAGCACAGTCAGATGCTCAGGTGTGATGGGGCATGTTTGTACTTGTTTCTTTCTTTTCTGAAATGCATGTCTGTGCTGTCATTTTTCTGTGCAGGAAATGGGTCGGCATGATGACCTGTGGTCCCTCTTTTACATGCTTGTAGAGTTCAGGGTGGGTCAACTACCTTGGAGAAAAGTCAAGGACAAAGTATGTATAGTATCAATGATATGACTTTGGCTTGGGCTCAGATGTTTATTGTGGTTGAAGAGGCTTATTTTTTGGTTCTACAACATTAGTATTACTTTCTTTCTCATTCAGGAGCAAGTAGGGAATCTGAAGGAAACCTATGACCATCGCCTCATGCTCAAGCACCTTCCTGCAGAGTTTAGCGTTTTCCTTGACCACATATTAAGCCTTGACTACTTCACTAAGCCTGACTATCAGGTATTTTTACTGCATTTTCTCATTTATGTCAAATGGCAACTTGCTAGTTATCAGTGTTATTTTGCTTTGTCAGTATAGCTCATGTGTCATTAACTGGATAGCAGTGCTTGAAATAATGCTATTCTGTATGACTGCTGTGTTGCAGCTCTTGTTGTCAGTATTTGATAACAGTATGAAGAGTTGCAGTGTTTTGGAAAATGACCCGTATGACTGGGAGAGAAGTGACTCGCAGGATTCCCTCACAGTTGCAGCTCTAGCAACCACAGCCCAACAGCTGACGCGCCTCACACCAGCATACATGGGGTAGGTGTACAACAAGCAAGGCTTTGACCAGGTCTTACAATGTAGCCATTCCAACTGTCCACAGAAATGTCAGTTTAATCCTCAGACGTAACTGTGCTTATTTGACACTTTGTGTTTAGTTAGCTAGCACTTATGTATTAAAACAAATT
Source organism: Brachypetersius altus (assembly GCA_037974465.1). Taxonomy (NCBI): domain Eukaryota; kingdom Metazoa; phylum Chordata; class Actinopteri; order Characiformes; family Alestidae; genus Brachypetersius; species Brachypetersius altus. The sequence continues at coordinate 2,584,436 of JBBPDB010000153.1, forward strand.
GATCTATAAACTGCCATTATGGTGTAAAACCATCACAGAATTTATTGAATATGATTATTACATTTTCAATCTGGAGAAAAATTGGCAAATTAGAGGAGGGAAATGAGGTCAGGTGTTGGCTATGCATCGAACAGTTTCTTATTTGGTAAGATCTACCAGTCAAGCTGAACACATGATGATTAAGAAAGACTCTCTTTTCTATAAAGCAGTCTTGTTATCTTGATGGTACACTGTGACAATGACAACGTTCCTCCTTTCAGCATGGCCAATGCTTCTGCGATCCCGGGTGACATGCAGCGTGAGAATACAGAGGATGTCCTTCAGGGCGAGCGGCTCAGTGAAGCGGACAATTGCCCCCCTATCCCGCCCCAGCATGTTCAGGGCGCTGATGTATGGGAGGAGATGGAGCGGAGTCGAGACCGCAACCGCAATCATGTTCAACCACTGATCAGAAAGGTACTAGGAAAGGAAAAGTGGTGCAAATATTAACATTCAAAGTGGGGCGGGGAGTGTCTACAGTGTGTGGAGATCTACCACAATGAAGGCTCATTTCTTCTGTTTTGATTTAGCTGAGGTCTGATTCTGTTTCTGTCCCAGGTGGCCAGTGAAGAGGAGAGGAGTAAAGAGGGCAATCAGAGCCCCAACAGTGGCTCCATCCAAGGCTCTCCGAGGCGAGTGCGCTCTGAAACTTTACTAATTGATCGTGTGGCTCCGCTTTTGAGAAGGATACGTCACAGCCAAAGTATGGGCCTGGACAAGAGACTGACCCCCGAACCCAAACCCACTATTGAACGCTTCCTCGAGGCCTAGTCAGTATATCAATCTTTTTAAAGATGGTCACGGTATTTGAATCTGCAGACATCCATACTCATCTAAGTATTTGTTTGCTAAATCAATGAATTTCAATCAAATAATAAAAGTGTAGTATACAAGTGTAAATTAAATAAAAGATTGGTCTGTTGTAATGAACTGAAATAGAAAGATTTCTGTTTGTGTTATTTAAAACAGAAATAATAACTAGGAAAAACTGTTAAATGTCTGTCCTTGTTTCACTTGGGTGTTTGAGAGTGAGTTCACGCGCTCACCTGAAATGCAGAAATATGTCATGGTCTCTCTTTTGTGTCATTAATAGCTTAGGAAAGCAGCGACCAGGGCTACCCCAGGACAGGACTGGCTGTCAAGGGTCTTTGGAGGATGAGGAGGGGGCAGCAAGCAGCGGCTATGTAGCTGTTAACCTCAGCCCAGTCCCACAGGAAGGGGACTCCCAGGAGTGGGTTCTGGTTGAACTGGAGGGTGGTAGTGGTTCAGCTGGTTCTAAGCCTGATGAGGAGGAGCGTTCTGGGGTGTCTCCTCGCTCCTCCAGCCCCATGGCTCTGCCTCGCACCTGGTCTGACCCCCTGCCCCAGCGAGCCAGCAGCCTTATTGGCTCTGGCGAATTCCATGCGGCTCTCTGTCACACTGGCCCTCCGTTTGCACGGCTTCCAGGACTGACAGGTCTAACAGGGATATCTGGGGTGTCTGGGCTGAGAAGGCTGCCCACTCTGCAGCCAGCCACAGTGGTCCACCTTACCAGAGCTCAGCTAGAGCAGGTCTGTATATTCTGGTCTTCGGTGTAATAGTAAAAATATTGAAATGTGCTCAGAAACTTTGTTTGCTTTAAAACTTAAAAATACTTTATACACTTTCTGCTTAAATGCTCATACTTAAAATTCCTAGACTTTGCCAAGCAACTAGAGATAATCTAAAGGCGAAGTAAAAACCAACAGCAAATTGGGGTCCAGGCACACACGCCATACTACCCCAGTAAAAATCATAGAATAGAATATCTTTATTGTTATGGCAATACACAGAAAAGCACAGTGCAACAAGATGTGCAGCTTTGTTGCTGATCTTTTTTAAACATACTTATAAAATATATAAAACAAAGTGTGATATCAAGTGAAGAATGTGTCAGCTGTACCAGAATGAATGGTACATCCTTACCACAAATAAATAAAGTTGCCCTGGATCTGCCATGTGCATAATTGAAAATGTGTTATTGCAAAGCCTAATTTCCCTCTTGTCTTCTTGTCTATACTTGCTTATATTTGTAGTTATCCAGCACTTTGCCACAGTCCATCCAGGTTCAGCAAAAGTGTGAAAATGATGTGGTGAAAGACAGTCCGTCTGTTCCTATAGAAGCGGAACCCAAACACATGCCTGAAGGTTCACTGGAGAAAACCTCCCCTCAGCACCCTGATGCTGCAAACGAGCTTTTCACTGCTGTCAAAGCAACTGACAAAGATGTGGAGAGCGACTCAGGCTGTCCAGATGGTGGTCCGTCCACGACTCCCAACCAGGGTGAGACAACCGGAGACACAGTCGACGCAGCTCCTGCTTCTCCAGTTCCAGCTTCGCCTCGGGAACTGTCCCCACGGACCAGCCGCATTCCAATCCGAGACCCTGACTCCCCCACTAGAAAGAATTTCCCAGCTCCCCTGTCACCGTCCCTGTCGCTGTCCTGCGAGCATTTCCCCTCAGCATTGCTTCGCGACAAGTTCTCCTTCCAGTCTGAACGATGTTCTCGTGGCTCTGACTATCAGGGAGATGATCTCCTTTCCCTCTCCTCCTCCTCAGGGGCCCTGTCCAGCAGGAGTAAGATACCGAGGCCCATAAGCCCGACTCTAGTGCCAGAGCAGTTATCGTCTCGCTTTATGCCACGACCACCACCAGGAAAACCGCCCCTGCGTCCTGGGGGGGACAACAGGTTAGAAAATGTATCTCTCCTGCCTTTTAATTTTGACATGCATAGAAAGCCTTCAGCTTTTAACTGTTCTAGATCTACAGATATTTCAAAATGTACACTTCTGTATTACACAATTTATTTGACAAATAGTTATAATAAGTGTAATGCATGTAGTATAATGTTATTAGTGTTTTAATAAGGAGATAAAACAGACAAATATGAATTAAATGTAAAAACAACTGATTATATATCGCTTTTGACTGGGTATAAGCATTGTTTTTTTTTTTTTTTAACAAATTCAGTTTGCAGCTTGTTTATTCTTTGTTATTTTTACTCATAGATGGTATCTTTGATGGTATTCCCTGATTCTCTTAGGCGCAGGCGCTACCGTATCCGGGCTAGCAGCACCAGTGATGCGGACCTCCTGGACAACCTCACTCAGCTGATGCAGGAGCGAGGGGGTGTGGCTGCCTCCCGCTACCAGCGCACCTCTTCATCCATACAGCGCTCACTAAGCTCCTCCCCTTCTCGCTTTGAGGGATGCCACAGCCAATCACCAGTCAGCATTACGGGCTCCCCACCCCCTCGGCTCAGCGAGATACGAGCTAATCGCACGACGGGATACTGTGCCAAGGGGAGATCAGGAAGCCCAGAGTGCAAACCCACTACGAAGGTGAACAAATAAAATGAATGACGTGAAAGATATTGCTGTTGCGATGGACCTCTGTTGACTTTATTGATTTTAAAAGTATCATGCGGTTTTAAACGTATCATAAGCAGCTTTTAACTCAGTAAGGATGAGGCAATGAATGAATAAGCGAATAGGTAATGATGGACCTCACGTGTTCAGATTATGTGAAAAGGAAACCTATATGGACTGGGGGAAAAAAGAAGACTTGTTTGGCTGAAAGCCAAAGGTGATGGTTGAGATTACTTGAAAGCATAGTGTATATGCCATTTCAATCATACCTCTAGCATTTACATGCTCCTCTACATTTCTCCTTTTCTTGAATTCCACCACTGCTTTTAATTTTTCCTATTTTTATGCTGTCTATAGAATTCAAATCATACTTGGATTTGTATGTACAGTCTGTATATTTTGTGCCAATGTACGCCCATTATTTTCTCTCTCTAGCCATTCCATTCTTTAAAAAAATGGCTGTTTACATATTTCTATGTCCATACCAATGCCCGATGTGCATTTGAAGCCCTGATGTAAGTTTGATTGTATAAAATCCATGTGGAATAAATACAAACTGTATTTTCATTGAGGAAACGCATGCTTCCAAATAATGGGTCTGCACATTTGGCATTGGTTTGTGGACACTAATTCTGCCTCAGTCACATTGCTATTATTCTACAATTAGCATAATTATATTTTTTTATTTTTACCATTCTTTTTATGCAATCGTCTGTTGTTTTTTCAGCTCTCATATCAACTCTTTGCCACCCATGCTGTGTAAAATCATTGTATGTATAGACGTATATAGTCTAAGCAAGCATGTGTATATATGTACTTCAGGGAATGTATGTACTGTAAACTATATCATCTATAGAATGTATTTATTTATTTATTAGATGTGATAACAAAACAATGACGATGTAGCTCAACGACTTGCTACTGAGTGACCTGGCCGTCACGTTATTAAGGGTCAGCGACTTTGCAATTGCCAAGTATTACCTTTTCAGTGCTTTAAATATCCTGGCAGCATAATTCCTGTAAATAATTGCTAAATCATTAACATACCTAATACACTGCAGAGCAGCACTGTGGACCCTTCAAATGAACTGTGCAAAGAACTCTTCGCTCAGACTGAGAATTGGAACACAACACTATAAGTACTATCAACATATTACTTGAACAAATCAATATATCTACTTCATAATCCAAAAAAAGAACAGTTACATTAATATGGTTCAGTGGCGTCTTGCAGTTCTTTATACTGAAAGCTGTTTGAAAGGTAAATGACCCCTGCAGAGGTGCATGTCAAATGATTGTAATTATTATGAACATCAGATCATGAATAGAACATACAGACTGACATTGTGTCACACATTCATCCCGCCATACCCGAGAACTCTTGTGTGTACTGTGTAGTTAGACTAGTGGTTCAGTTCTGGATAATCTCTTCTGACCTCCAGAAGTACTTATTTACTTCACTTACATCAGTAGAGAACCTCACAATAGTTACATGGCGTACTATTTAAAAAATGTACAGAAAACTGAACTGTATATAGATATAAATACATGAAAGGAAAAAACCTCATGCTTCATGTAATGTATTTTGCTAACAGACATGGTTGAGTTATGGAAGAAAACGGTGTTACGATGTTGGAATGTATGTGTGTTCATATAAACATCAATAAATACTGACTGAAGTGCAAGGCATTAACATACGTAGTCATCTTTATTTACAGGGATATTTACTTTTTTTTTTTTTTTCTTCATGTAAATGGATCAGATAAAAGCTAGGCTGCAATGTGACAGTACAGTTTATTTCAGTTAGGCATACAAAAGTATTTAGTCATTACTAAATTAATACTAGAAATACTGTTTAATAAACGGTAAAAAGACATAGATGTCCATACAGCAAGCAGAAATATCGAAACAGTGACTGAACGGAAGTTTGTGTACTAAAACATTATGTCTCAAACATACAGGGACATTATTTATGCTGTTTTATTAGTTATTTGTCCATCCCTGACTCTAGAAGTGCCACAGAATAAAGCCTGGTAATTGTACATGTACTATATATACTCTGTATACTGGTTTCAGTTTCAATTTCATTTGAGGGGAAAGGAATATCAGAAACAGTACAGATGCCTTCTGTGGGTTAAACATCATACAGTAACTTCTGAACTTTTTAGTTTTCAGTGTTAGTTTTCAGTTGCCTTTGTGTTCCCTCACACTACTTTAGGTGCAGTAAGTAGGGCTGACATAAACATGACCTTCTCCATGTGTGGGTAAACCCTGCATATGTGGCGCTTCCCCACAACAGTGGTGAACTCGTCAATTGATGAAGGATTCCCCGTCTTGTTCTCCGGTTTATGCGTACTGATCTAGAACAGCGAGGCAGATTGTCTAGGGTCGTCTGGCATCACACTGATGGAATCCTCAGCCTTTCCACACAGCATACACAGCATTGTGTATTCCTGGGAGAAGAAGAAAGAAAGATCCCCTGGAATGTCACACAGATTTACTTTGGACATGGGGCCATGACGGCTTGTTGGCTTCTGAGCAGAATCAGAAAACTCACATTCGCATTATTTTCTTCCAAACCCAAATGTAACTGTATGTACAACATGAACATCTCAGACATTTGTCTCAAACCACATGAGTGTCATACAGCTGCAGCACACAAGTGTATTTGATTTTCTTTAACAAACCAGCCTGGTCTGAGGAAAGTGTGAGACTTGCTGGAGGGAATACACACTTATATAATTTCTTAGCCTTTTTTTACTGCAAAATTAAAGAAACAAACATAAGAGCTAAAACGTCTTTGGTGACAGCTAAGATATGATTATTCTGTTAATGTGAAATATGAACAATCAGCAGGGCAGTTATGAAGATGAAGGCCTAGCAGGATGTTTATGGATGTGGTGAGGGAGGACACACAGAGAGAGGAAGATGTAGAGGACAGAAGGAAATGGAGATGCGCTGTGGAGACCCCTAATCGGGAGCAGCTAGAAGATGAAGGAGAAATATGGTCAGTTCTTGAAAGGGTCCTCACCTGATAGTCTTCCACCACTGTGAAGGTGTACTCATGTCTTGCTATGACATGATCACAATTTTTGCACTTATCTGTGGGAAGAGAAGTTGTGCTTTAAGAGACTTTCGGTAAGATTTTGTCGTCTGCTTATTGTAAAAATAACTCACGGAGATAAGTGACAATCTCTTCCTCATCCTCATCCACCATGGTCTTGTTGCTGATCAGCACAAAATCTCGCTGCTTACAGTTGGCACAGCCCAGGAAGTTCATGAGATATGAGCCATTGTCTAGGCAGGTGTTACCCTGTAAATATCCCAATGTTAGCACATCAGTGCAAACTAATCCAGTGCTGTAGGTACACTTCCAGTCACACACCACATGTTTTCACCACTTATCCATTTACTTCATAATCCGCAGGTTCTTACTCCTGCTAAACATTAGAACGTTGTTGAGTGAACAACTATAAATGGAAACATGTGGTTGTGAGTTAAATGCACTCGTTCACAGTTATAATTATATTAAGTTGGTAAATCTTAAATAAGATGTATGATTAAGCAACTTAAAGGTAAACAAAGCACTACAAAAGACTACAAATAATGCATGGATTTATTGAAAACTGAGGAGATGATAACAGGTCGGTTTTAAGTTTCTTTGTCCACTAGAGTAACTTTAAACAGCAACAACGTTCAGATGTATTTAGTTTTAGAGATGAACAGCTTTAATATTATCTTCACTTATCAGGAAACCAGTAAAACCAGCAGTTTTACACCTTTCCAGTCAAAGTCTGCACCATTTACCCCCTGAAACAGAGAACGGGAGTCTTAAACTCACCCTGTCCGGATACTCCTTCTGCATACAGCCTGCACACATTTTAAAATGTAGTTCACAAAATACAGAAACTGTTTTCTTTCTGCAGTCCGTTCCTCTTCTCTGCTGAATGTTCTGAATGTGCCATTGTAGCGCCCCACTGTGGATTGGAGATTTTTCTGAGCAACTCCCACACCATCTGGACAAAAGTATTGGGACAAACCTGACTTCTAGTGAAGAACAATCTTAATGCTTCAGCATAACCAAGGCATTTTGGACAACTCCATGCAACATCAAGCGTTTCTATTACAGCATGACAGTCCTGACCTCAATCCCATCCAACACCTTTGGGATGAAGTGGAAGATATTGTCTGAGTCAGACCTTCTTGTTCAACATCAGTGTCTGAATGCTCTACAGAATGAATGGGCACCAATTCCCACTTTAATTCCCATAAAGTCTGTGGATTTTGTTTAATGGTCAGGCGTCCCAATACTTTTGTACATGTAGTGTATATGTATGTGTATATAAGTGTATGGTATTCAAGTGATTTGTCACACATGAACACACCACAGCATGGCACACAGTATGAACAGTATGAAATTCTTTCTCGGCATTTAATCCTTTCACCAAGAGAAGCAGCGGCTGCGAGGCACACAGTGTCCGGGGAGCAGAGTGCGGGGACTGTTACCTCAGTGGTGCCACTGGCAGTCCTGAGATTCGAACACATGGCATTCTGATCGCATATATTTAACTGCTTTTGTGTTATAGACAAATTGCACAGTGTGAATGTGTGAGTGAGTGTGTGTGTGTGTGTGTGTGTGTGTGTGTGTGTGTGTGTGTGTGAAACATAATGCATATGAACAGAAAAAGTTACATAAAGCATAAATATACATAAAATTATTTGATTTAGATTCTAAAAGGATCTAAGATAAAAGTCTCTGCTGCCTTGTGGAAATACCAGTAAAGGGTTAAAACTGTAATGGCAGTTAATGAACGATAGAGGGCAAAACAAGCAGTTCGACGTTGCCTTTTCATTCTGATCTGAGGTCAGTTATGCTGTACGTTTACAGCTGTTAGTAATTGTGACAGAGCTCACAGTAACTGCTCTGAAATCACAATGCTATAAACTGCAGCCAGAATGAAGAGGGCTGCACTGCTTCAGTAAATCCAGGTGGAAGGAGAAGCTAGTAAGAAACCCAGCGAGTTTACCTTCCCAATTATTTCAAATTTCTGTCAGGAAGGGAAATACTTCATCTCCAGGTTTTGTGGCGGTTTTGCAGAGTTTCTTCAATTATGAAACTAAACGTTAAGGAGCTAAAACTGCTTCTAAAACTTTTAGATTAGTTGGAAATCCTAAAAATCACCAGTCATGAATTCCAAAAAGAAATGTTTTGTCTGCCGTAACCTGTTCAAAGAAAAGGTGAGGTTTCCACCACAAGAGCTTTTTTTAGAACATACCACTGAAATTGTTTGATAAAGAGCTGGGACTGTAGCTCTATGAAAAAACTTCCTAGTTTTTGATGATGAACATGTTCAGTAAGTGTAGCCATGTATTCTTTCACTTTTTCTTCCTAAATAGAATCTGGATAAGCACATGCACAGCCGTTCACACCATGCAGCAGTTGAGAAACTTAAAGGCGGGTAAGTTTGCTGGAGATGGCAACACATCTGTGCGTCTCTGTATGCATGATCCAAAACTAACACTTTTAGTGGTATAATACATTCAGTGACAAAATCCCATAAGCAATGGTCTATGCCGCAGAGGTAAAGGGCAACTTACAATCATTAGTTACAGAGACAGTCCCCCTGTGTCCCTTAGTGTGTTGCTCAAAGACACAGTGGTAGAAAGAGGGTGGGTTGAACCTGCAGCCTTGTGCGCATCGGGTTCACAGGCAAGTGTTTCACCCACTAAGCCACTACCACCCCTATATGCCTCATAGATGCATTAGGCAGTATCACTGACACTTGACAGGGTTTGATAGGGGTTTGCATGAGGCCGGTGGTCGTATACTGCCCGGCATGTGGGGTATGCAGGTGTCACAGTGGCCCAATGTTGGAATCAATGGACACATGAGGGCACCCACACACATGAAGATTCCAGTCACCCAAGATAGACCACACTAAGGGAGGATTGTCGTATTGAACCCCATGACTTTTGCGCCTGCCACCCGGAGTCATCTCGCACCGCGTCTCGAGGACTTTCATTTCAGTTGTAGAAAGAATGCCATGAGTGTGTTCAGCTGTAATCTCTGAGAAAGGTGGCTACTTCTAAACTTTTAAAAGTTTAGAAAACATTTTGATTTATACATGGATTCCATGATTTCTTTTTAAACGTTGTTTTTGTTTTATGCTTTCATTTCAAAGTACAATGAGACATTGTACTGCTTGAATTTAGATTTTTTTAAAAATGGAAAAATTGGGATGTTCTAAAATTTTTGACCGGAAGTGTATCCAGACCTGGGATACACTTCCCTACTGATCTAGGACCAGCAGTGTGCCTGTACTACGAACGCTATTATAATCAGTCACATGACCTTTCACCGAATGCAGGTTAATTTCATTTCCAGCACGCCGCCTGGGCGCTTAACGTGTTTTTTGTCACGGTGTGTATATTAAAATAAAAGAGAACTCCACACAGTTCTGGAAACTAATGAATGAAACACGTATCAGTTGTATAACATTGTTGGCTGTATGCTGGACTGTATATTTATTCTGTTAATCATTTTAAAAAAACATTTTCCCCCAGTCAGGAACTGCATAGGTGTTGGGCCTGTGACATGTACATGCCAGGACTGAAGGAGTATGAGAAACACATCGCCACCCTCAACCACATTAAAAACTTGGGCTTCCTCAAGCAAAAAAGATGTCGAGGAAATGGGTTTAAAGTGGATTACACTGATGAGGAGCCGACTGCCATTTGTGCCATGAGACGTCAGAGACAACAAGCTTTAAAGTAAGCCTTTATTAGAAAATATGCCTGTAACATGTAACAAGACCATCTTGCATTCATTTTTCAGTGTCAGGGAAACGGAAAACAAATTTAACATTAAATTACACAGAAGCCTCAGCAACTGAATATAATTTCGGTGTTTCAGTGTTCAGTGTGTTCATCCCGTTACAGCTTCCATTCTTTTTGGTAAACTCACTTTCAGTTTTCCTGCAGAAATCTACAGGGTTATTTTACTATTGGTAGTTCAGCCTTAGAAGCAATATATACTAATATAATCCCAGTTACAGATTTCAATTTATCAGTCCATAAGTTTTTCCTCAGATGTCCAATTAGGGTGTTCTAGTTCAGACGAGGTTCTTTTTTTTAAAATCCATTTCCTTTTCTCAGTAGCAGCTTTTTGAACGGCTACATATTCTGTCACTCAGTGTTGAGACCTCATCTCACAATGGAAGGATGGGGTTTTTTTGGTCCTGAAGGAAGAGTGGAGCTTGATTTTCCTCTTTCTAAAAGATAAAAGCTTTGAGGTCTGTTTATTCCGTGACCGTTTTTGGAGATCTTTCAGGTCTTATATGGTTCTTAGGAGTCTAAGTTGGAGTTTGTCTTTTCAGCCACATACACAGTACAGAGGAAAACCAAACAATATTCCTTCAGAACTCAAGAACAAAAACGGAAACTCTAAAAAAAAAAAAATAAAAAAAAAATAAAACCACTAAAAAAGTGTTGGCAGGACAGGACTGCAAGAAGCAGCGCGAGAGAAACACGAGAGTAACAGCACATATGTTAGGCACATTGATGTGGACTGAGTTGTTGGCCCCATGATATGAGTATTAAAATAAGAAATTGCAATTTCCCATCACACAGCCAAATACCCAAAACATTAGCCACCTCACACATTTATTTTTACAAAAAATAACTTGCAATTTGCACAAAAAAACAATAGAACCATTAGATGCTTTCAGACACGGAGGAGAAAGATGTCCTAGTTGGTCTCTGACTTTTGCACAGTACTGTACAATATTAATCAAACATTATATTGTTCTTTAATGTATTATACTGTTATATTAATGACTCAAGACTTAACAGTTGATGAAACTTCATGTAAATGGTAGCTATCTTTAAAAACTGTTAAGTTATTAGGTCTTGATTTGATAGTGACTTACTAACAAAAGTTTATACAAATAGAAGATTATGTTTGTCATTTTAGCAATTTTTAGAGAGTTTACTTGATCTTGGAGTGACTCAGGAAAGTGTAGTAAATAGCCTGTTATCTGATTGCTCATGTATGTTCTCACCATTAGGTGGGCGAAGAAAAAAGAGAGGCTGAAAAGGAGGAAGGCATCTCAGTCAAAGGAGCAGTTAAATCACAACTTGCAATTGAAGACCCAAATAAACAAAAACACGACAATAACGAGTGACCGCCAGAGTGGTAGCCAGTGTGTTGCTCCCACACATGATGTACGTTTCCACAGTAATAAAGACCGGACCTCAGAGCAGGTTGTAGGCTGGAACAGCTTTTACTGGCAGCAGTCAAGCTTTCGCAACTTGAAATGTGATGTGGACTTTACAAGTGACCAGCTGTCCACATCACAGGGCATATTTTTTCCTTTTCAGGAGGAGGATAAAAGCAGTTACCAGCAAAGCAGTTCAGGAGCGTGCAAACAGATCATTAAAACACAGGCTGCATTTCAAAAGAAAAGTCAGAAAAGGTTACTTGATGCTGACCCCTCAGATTCTCCCAATGTAAAAAGATCTTATTTGACAGATGTTCCATTAGTGAACCTGAAACCAGACATGTGTGGCAGATATTCCAGCCTCAGTGAAGGAGCTGAGAGTGAGGGTGAGACTCAGGGTACATCTTTGGATATACCTGGCCAGTCCCTCCATGCTACTGGGCGGGTCCGTGGACAGGTGGACCCGTGCTTATCCCTGCTGGGTAATTCCGTGGAGAAGGATAGAGCTGGAATCGCCACATCAACAGAAGAAGCCAGGTTAAAACCTGTAGTAAATAAGAGATTAAATACAAGCAAAGACAAAAAAAACTCCCCTAAACTGTCAGTGACCCCTCAAAAACGTAAAAAAACTGGAAGGCAACAAGCTAAGATCAAGGGAAAATTATCTCTGCTAATGAAGCACTCCGGTAGAACCAGCCCTGCAGCATCCAGTTCTAATTCCCTAAAGGGGCACAAGGCAGACCAAAGAGAAGAACAGCCTGCACAAAGCCAGCACAGCCTCACAAAGTTGTTGACCAGATCTGTCAGCAAAACAAAGGCCGGCAAGCCCAATCTGAACATAGCCAGGCGGATCCGCCCCTCTCAGAGGCCTGTTCAGAGTGAACGTGATTCCAGGCTACTGAAGCCTGCAGTGCAGAAGCTCATCAGTTCTAAAGGCTGGAGGAAGATTTATCAGGAACCCACCAAGAGGAACCCGCAGAGGGACAAGTACAAGCCCAGGTGAGCCGACCGGTAGTAGTGCATTGGAACGCCTGCTTTTTAGACATTAGTGTTCTAGATAAGAGCATGTCTTACAGTGTGTTTGATAGAAATGGCATATTGCCTGATATTCAAGGTGCCAGTATCTGTATTTCAAACTGTAATTATAACACACAGTAATAATTCTGACCATGTGTTTTGTGTTTCTCATGATTTAACTCTGTGATCTCGCCGTCCGTCTGAAGGTTCGGTATTGAGCTTGTGAATCCATCAGCACCTGAGCCACTTAAACTGGTTCTGGAAGAAGTTGAGGACTTCGCTGAAGGCTTCCAGTGGAAATCGATCAACCCTGGTGACGCTCCAGGTCCCAGTACTGCAAAGCATGATGGTGACGCATCAAAACTCTCTTCACAACCACTGCAGTGCACCCCTATGAAAAGCAAAGCCATGAAAAGAGCTGCCAGAAGGAATGAAGGTGCTTCAGGGACACACAGAAATTCTCATGCTAAGGTTGCGGTGGGGGTGTGGAGAAAAGATGCTTCTGAGACACAACATGGACAGAGCAATGATGAGCGCATACAACAAGAAGTGAGGGTATGATTAATACACAGATATTATTTATGTGAGGTTTCATGTTATTAATAAGAATCATATCCATAAATATAATCTATGTTTATCTGACCTACATAAATTGACATCTATGTATGTCAATTGTTGCTTTTTCCTCCACAGACTGCTTCAAACAAAAATATACAAAATATCTCAAAAAGTGAGTGTTTTTAAACTACTCTACTGGAATGACGAGCTGTTAATTTATAAGAGATCAAATGACTGTAAGGTTTATAACATGTTTCTCCCAGTACGTCTTTGTTAACATCTGGATAAACAACACATCACGTTTCTCAAGACAGCATGAATTTGTTGTGCACCTTTTATATACGAGTGGTGTGTCTGTGTGTGCTGTCCTCAGGGAAGATGAGTGAATTGCTGGCGGTGTTCCAGAGAGAGGATGAACTGAATATCTGTTTGGAGGATGTAAATAATGATCTGTTTCTGCATCACACTGCCCTGCAAGCTGCCTTCAGGAACATTCAGTATCTTCTAGAGATGAAACAGCAAGTAAGCAGTGGCAACTGTGACACAGATTTAAAAATGTCATTGAAAAAAGGAGTACGCTCTAAACTGTCTCTTTAAGAGTTCTTTAGTAAAGGTAGTGATCTGTGTTGCTGTGAACATTCAAAGAGCCGACTGAATTCTGGTTAAATGCCTCTCAATGATGGGGGAACCTTTTGTAAATGGGTCTCTAACCCTTAGAACTCAGAGCGTATGAGTAAAATCTGATTTCACCAAATATAAACCGTGTAATCAGTCTAAAACCAGTGTTTGTTCTTTTCCCACTTGTAGGCGGAGACTATCCTGAAAGCTCTCCCGGGTTCAAAGATCTTGCATTTCTTTGTTTGTTTCTAAGACCTAAAATAAGTCACTTGGACATTTTTGTTCTCCGTGGGCATTTATGTGCGACACGGTTTTTAAAACCCCTGTTGTTGTTGTTGTTGTTGTTGGTTTTTAAATCACAGTAACTTTGGTTCTGCGTGACATAGGATCACCAGACAAAGCTCAGCATGACGTCCGACACCTCAAACACCAGCACAAACCGGGGGAACTGCCATATAAGGAGCTGGTTTGCTGTATGAAGACAATTTATTATGTGTTGTGCAACTGGGATGGATTCATATCACTTGTTTTCTAAGGGTTGAAGAACCACACTCTTACATCTGACTTTACAAGAAGTGTTTCAGCCTGAGCAAAACACAGTGCAAGCCACACAAAACAGAGGCCGTTAACTGATATCTGTCTTAAATACAGAATTCATTCCAACAGAGAAGGAATATGTAAAAAAATAAATTACAGAAAGGTTTGTTGCAAAGTAATGACATCATAAAATAATAATTTTGGTCTAAATTTGTGTTCTTAGATCACTGCACAGATGTCCTCTCTCAGAGCTGAACGCATAGCGATCCTGCGGAGGATGCAAAGTAAGAACCACTCTTTCAATGTTCAGTTGATTCTTGGATGTATTGAAAACTGTAATGGTCACCAATTTTTGTTGTTTCACCAGTTTCCATTCTGTATGTGATGTAATAAGCATTGATGTAAAATTCCTCCTATGTGAGTAAGCCAAATTTATGACACTTCTCATTCTATGATATAACTTTATTTTCCTATCCCAGCCACTGGGAGCCAGCAGGTCACACCAGGCACTTCTAGACAACAGCAGGGCCGAGTTTCAAATCACTCTGTCTAAGAAAGATGTGAAAAGAAGCATCCAGTCACTCCTACTGATGCCATGAGAGCTAGTTCATACTGAGACCATCTCTACCACTGTAGAACCATCTAAACTGTGTCCCTGGGCTACAGTCACAGGACTAGGACTTGAGAGAACACACACATGCACACATACTCAGACTGAACTCAGACCAGAGCCATAAATCATCACTCATCCTTATGTGCCGGTCACTTATGCTCACGCCACAAAACCTCTCACTGGACACTGGCATCTCCTAGAAAGTTTCTGAAACTCAAAGTTAATCTCACTTATGTTCATGGTTATGTTTTCAAGTGTAGCTGTTTCTAAATGAAATGGCATGTCATCGCCGTCAGAATAAATGCCATCTATCTCCATTTTTTGTTTTTTATCTAATTCTAAAACACCAGCTATTTCCACCGTGTATTCATGAACAGACCAATAGAAAAGGGGAAGAATGTCGTAGAGTAAAATCTTGTTAGATTGAAAATATTTAGAGATGTGCTTTTGTTCTGATAGCCATGATTTGATCTCATTCTACTGTAACCTTTCCCAAGCCTGATTTCCTTAAAATAGTATAATGGATTAATGGAATAATTTCCCGGGGAGAGTGAAGTGTGAGAATCGCTGGCAGTTTTTGTTCCATAAAGTCTTTCTCTGTCTAATTCAGATGTTAGGTTTGTCTTCATTTTTGCCAAAGGCACCCTACAATGGAAGTGGAATTATAGAGGACAGTTATGATTGAGGTTGTTATGCTAAAAATAAAATAATTATAGATTGTGCATTATGTGCGGGAATATGTGGTAACAGTTTGTCGATGTTCTGGAAGAATGCTTCACTGGCAGTTTTGGCGACAATACGTCCTCACTCTGGATTTTTCTAAAATACGTTTCCAAAGCTCTTGTCATGTTTGATTTGTCTGGATTTTGCCTAAGGTGCTCTACTACTGAAGTGGAACTATAGAGGACATTATAGTGGAGGTTTTTATGCTCAAATAGGGAATAGACTGTGTTGCTGTGATGGTCAACTTTTTGAAACTGTGATTAATTAATCTACTTATGCATCCATAAAATGTATTTGTGTGAAATCCATTACATCAATTTTAGAAATCAAGGCTTGGCAATTGTTACTATAATAGTAAAAATAATATCAAATCATCACTATCAGAATGACAAGGTAATAGCAGAAGCCAAAACTTTCAGTCTAACAGGATCTTATTCTGCAACATTATTGAACACATCAATTGGTCAGTTCATAAATACATTCTGACACAGTGGAAATGTTTATTCTGATAGTGAGTATATGCAGTTTTATCTAGAAACAGTTATAGTTAGTGGTTATATTAATCGCCCCATGTGTCAGTACAGTAAATATATCATTGATGTGTACCACCTGCATGAAAATGTGCCTTTAACACCGGCTCTGAATTATACAGCAGGCGTAAGCTTGCAGACAAATAGTTATGTCTGATTATTACAATTCTGTATTTACTTTAATTGACTTTAATACAAAATGGCATACATTCCTATACTACTCACATTGAATCTTATTCAGAACAGGTGTTTGAATGTATAGCAGCTTCATAAAAAGTTATGTTGTTTGTTACTGCTGCACTTTTGCTTCTGTTATTTTTTTCCTATCTTATGGAGTCTTGTTTGCAGTAGTTAAGCGGTGGTTCTAGGTTCAGGTTCTTGATTATTGCACTTGTTCAGGTAATATGATAAAGTTACCCTACTGTTGTACAGGGAAGATCATTTGAGAAACGTTATGAACATTAAATGATTCAGGATAAGGCTCGACCTGTGTCTGGGAGACTTGGCTGCTCCTTGAGGTTATTTTCAGATTGTAAACTACAGAGAATTACATGTTCCTTGTGTTCCTTAAATGTACAGTTTTCATTGTCAGGTTTAATTTGTGTTATATCCATGTTCTGTTTATCTGAAAATGAACAAGCAGTCAAAAAGTTTCTACTAAGTGTGTTTTTGGTTTTTGCAGCCTGTGTTCTTTTAACTTCCTATACATTGACATTCATTTCACTGCATCATTTGGATCAAAACAAACACAACCTGTGTGGGAAAACAGTGGAATTATTATAGATTGTACATAATGTGTAGAAAATATGGTAACGCTTTATTTGGAGAGTCCTCTGTTGACATTGGAGGTGTTCAGTTTATCTTTCACATTCACATAAATATCGCTTATATGCAACTGAATGTTTGTGTGTGTTTGTTAGGGTTGTCAAAAAAATAATTTCTCTAATACTAATCAATACTAAAATTTTGTATCGAGTTTGATATCAATTAACATTGGTATCAATACTTAAACGCTAGTTTTGCATCTGCTGGTTCACGGAAATCCCCAGCAGATTACAATAATTTTCAACAGGCATTGCAGCGGGCACTTCCCCTCGGCTACCTGAAGGACCCGCTGTTTACATGACAGCCCCGTAGCTCCCCGAGGGAACGACCTACAGCAGCAAAATTTTACAAAACCTTCCCCCAATGATTTCTATAAAGGGAAAAAAGCTTTGTGCGCCTTTAAATGCACCGCCAAATTCCAGTCGGCTAATAATAATATTATATATGTAATTTATAAAGCGCTTTTCAAAATACCCAAAGACACTAACATTTTGAGTAGACAAGGAAAACGAAGCATTTTGTGTACTCAAACCTAGCACCACAAAATTTTAGAGTGAAAAAATCCTTTATAGTGAGTGAATTCAGGAACTTTAAGATGCAACCATTGCTGGTGCCGACATTTCACACACAGTGTAGAATCTGAACAGAAAGGTTGCCAGTGAGGTCTTCATGTCCAGTGCTAGGTGTCAGGGAACCTCTGTCTAGCACACCTGATTCAGTGCATTGAACTCATTAACAAGCTGCTCACGTGCTTAGTCAGACATGTTAGAGTTGGGAAAATGTGCAGTGCATGGCGTCCCCAGGGCTGCCTTAGGGAACCGCTGGGCAGTATGGGTCTGTGGAACATTCGCTGGAGTGATGGCGCTCCCTCCTGTAACTGTGGAATATCTCCTAAACTAAACACCCAACATCAGTTCCTGAGACCACTAATTCTCCTGTTACTAAATACAATCAAATCATTACAGCAATTTGATTTCATTGAATAAGCAGGTGTCTACAAACGTTTGAAGGCAAATTGTACAACTGTGCCAAGCCATGTAAGTAACAACAATAAAGGCAACAAGGAAAATAAAGAAAACATATTTAAATACCACATATGAGCAACTCTGTCACAGGGTAAAAAACCCCCCTAGTATCACAGGGTTCCACTGCTCAGAGAATGTTCCTCCTGCTTCCTCCTGCTCTGAAATGTTCCGACTGTCCATGATGCCCACAGGTGGAAGAGTTAAGATATGTCTACATGGTTTATTCATCTGTTGATGAATTCATCTGTTGTGTTGAAGACTGAAAATGGAGTCTGGTGATCTGTCCTAATGATCTCTGTGGTCGTCTCCTTATGCATACAGGGTCAGTTGAAGCCACTGCAGGTGGTAAGACAGTGAGAGATTAGGGCATTCACTGCAAACAAATATAACGCAATCTGTTTGTTTAATCTTAGAAGCATTGTTTTTTTTTTTTACCTCAAGAGAATTAAGCTTGATGATGCCATCTCCGTCTTTGTCAAAGGCTTTGAATGCTCCTATAAAGCAATATTTGACAGGTTTATTTGTACATAAGTAATACCTTTTGATAAACCACTTGATAACAGTACTGTTATATTCCAGTAAATATTGTGTACAGTGGAGGAAATAAGTATTTAATCCCACATGGATTTTGTAAGTTTGTCCAATGACAAAGAAATGAAAAGTCTCAGAACAGTATAATTTTAATGGTAGGTTTATCTTAACAGTGACAGATAGCACATCAAATGGAAACTTGAAAGAATAACTTTAAATAAACGATAGAAACTAATTTGCATTTAATTGAGGGAAATAAGTATTTGAACCCCTACCAACCATTAAGAGTTCTGGCTCCCACAGAGTGGTTAGACACTCCTACTCAATTA
>JBBPDB010000153.1:2605201-2623602 GCA_037974465.1 Brachypetersius altus
GCCTAGTCAGTCTCCGGACCTTAATCCAATAGAAAACCTATGGAGGGAGCTGAAGCTCAAAGTTGCACAGAGACAGCATCGAATCCTTAGTGATTTAGAGATGATCTGCAAAGAGGAGTGGACCAACATTCCAAAATGTGCGCAAACTTGGTCATCAATTACAAGAAACATTTGACCACTGTGCACTAAGTACTAAGTCTTTTTTTTTGTTAGAGGGTTCAAATACTTATTTCACTCAATGAAATGCAAATCAGTTTCTATCTTTTATTGAAAGTTATTTTTTCAATTTTCCTTTTGATGTGCTATCTGTCACTGTTAAAATGAACCTACCATTAAAATGATGCTGTTCTGAGACTTTTCATTTCTTTGTCATTGGACAAACTTACAAAATCTGCAAGGGATTAAATACTTATTTCCTCCACTGTATATATTACATTTTGTAGAAACAGCTCATGTTCATATACATTTTGTGTCAGCAATCCTTTAGCCCTTCGTCAATGTTCAGTTTCTGGTCCCAGATTTTGACCCCAGGGACAATTTTGCAGGGTAGACTACCCCCAGAGTGTAAAAATCTACACACCCTACAATGTCAGGGTCATTGCTATGCTGGGAACGGTCCACCACCCAAAAACAGTCTGAAACAAAACAATGATAGATGGAGTGGGCCCGATAAATCGTGCAGCAATGGATGGCCTACACTCTAATTTTACCGTTTAGAGGACTTATGAGGTGGACAGAGCTCAAGAAGTAGGCAGTGAGAAGATGTTTCCAATAAAGTGGACAGTCTAGAAATAAAGATAAATGGCCTCTTATAGTCATAGGTAAGCACACCACAGCATTTAACCCATTCTCCAAGTGAAGCAGCAGGATGGAGTATCTTGGAGTTAAAGGCATTACCATAATGCATTTTTGAGACGCCAAAAAGGAAAGGGTACACAAAATAAAACCGAAAAGATTTCCACCAGTACAGTGCCACCTGTGTCTAGCAAGTCACAGTCCAGTCATTTCCTTAGGCTCCTGTCCATATGTGCACTTACTGAACATGCCCTCGAGCCGCACCAGGCAACAAATGTAGCTGTCGAAATCCAAATACAGGTGCTCACTGGCGTAACGCATGGCGATGATGTCATGGAGCTGTGGGTTGAGCTGAAACCCTGAGGGGAATACAGACCATGAACACAGTGACACAAGCTTCAGGTGAAACCAAGGGAAAAACAAGGACAAAATGTTTCTCTCTTTGCTAAAGTAAACAAGTGCTGAACCTGCATCAGTGACTGCACTCCTCATCTCAAAGCTGCTGATGGTGCTGGACTTGTCTTTGTCATAGCGAGTGAAGATAACCTGCATGCACATACAAAGTACTTTGAGCTTTTTGGAATGTTCTGGAATTCTAAAACTTTCAATATATGTTTATTATAGACGGAGCAGAAGGCTTTGGTGCACCTTCCACTGTTTGATCTTGTTCCATAAGTGTTTGAACTCATCCAGGTTTAATCTGCCAGTCCCATCAGTCTTTCATAGTCAAGGTATAAATACACATCAGTATATGTCTTGACTTTACAATAATAAAGTTCAGTTGCATTAGACTTAATTCACACTCATGGGCCATTTAAGAAATCCCTTATAGCGCCACTTTGCTGGATACTGTAGCACATTTGTTCATTTTTAGTCATCATCAAATCCTTCATCAGTGGTCAGTTACTGACCATAGAACCACACTTGAGGGAACTACCATGCCACTTTTGATGGTCCCACAACTAATGACCTGGTCCTTTGGAAACTAACCAATGAGCAAAGAATGGTTGATAACCTGCATTAACAGATGATCTGCAATCTATATTTATACACTACTAAAGTAGGACTATAAGGTAAGTTATATACTATAAGGTAAGTTATAAAAAACAGGCCAATGAGTGGAAAAACACTATTTGGACAAAAGTAGTGGGACACCCGACCAACAGGGACTTTAAAGACTAACATTACAGTGGAGTTAGTCTTTAATATGGAGTTGGTCCCCCTTTTCAACTGTAATATCTTCCACTGTTCTCGGAAGGCTTTCCACAAGATTTCGGAGTTTCTGTGGGAATTTGTGTCTATTTATTCTGTAGAGCATTTATGAAGTCAGACTGATGTTGGATGAGAAGCTCTGGCTCACAATCTTTGTTCCAGTTCATCCCAAAGGTGCTGTATATTGTTAAGGTCAGGACTCTGTGTGGACAAGTAAAGTTCTTCCACAGCGAACTTCTCCAGCCTTCTGTCTTTATGGAGCCCGCTTTGTGTACAAGGGCACAGTGTTGGAAAAGGGCCTTCCTCAAAATGTGACCACAAAGTTGGAAGCATGGCATTGTAAGATTGTCCGTCACTGAAAGTAAGGGGCCTGGCCCAAACCCTGAAAAACTGTCCCAACACTTTTGTCCATATAGTGTAAAAAAGCAGGTGTTTCTAATAATGTGGCCAGTATGTGAATACATGAGCATGAATGAGAAGTGAAGTATTTTCAAGGATACATCCATGAGTGCTATCATGCTTCTGCAGCTGTCCAGACTGAAACCTTCTGTTTTGAGCCCTTTATCTGCACGAATAAACAGGCAGGTTAATTAAATAAGCAGAACAGTTAGATGTGACTTGAAACAAAGGAACAAAAGCAAGATTTTTTTTCTCTTACGTTTCAACAACATCTTGTTGAAGACGCTCCTCAGCTCCTTGGCACTGATCTGCATGTCCTAAGAGAGAAGGCCACATTGATGATGCTAGTATAAGAAAATGTTTTGATGCATGATCTCTGTGCTGTGTCTCTTTGCTGTCACATTAAAACCTTGTTGTCCTTAAGTATTTGTCAATCAACAACAGTGTGTGAACATCCTAAATGGATTTAAAATGCTGATAAATTGATGGGAATATCTTTTGTGAATGTACTCAAAAGTAAGGAACATTTTCCCCCATTATGAAGTTATAATAGTACTAGGATATGCTATAACAGTGATGATGTTTTTGACCTCACATCTCCAGAAATCTGCTGAAAGATGGCTCTGAACTCTTTCTCCTCCTCGCTCTCCTCCTCAGGTTTGGGCAGCTGAAAGATGAAACAAGATAGATATCATTGATCTTGTGATAACAATGCTGAACATTATGCCCCCAAACAGAGTGTATCTATTGCAAGAGACTCAGAGACACAAACATTTAACATTTCCTCTTCCTTTCTATCATCCTCATCATCATGTGCAACACTACTTATGTCACTATTACGTCCAATTACAGTCACAACTCCAAACCACTATTTACTGAAATAGTTAATCTAGTCAACACAGTGACTTTATTTATTTATTTATAGTATTTATATCCACCTCTCGTACTGACCACAACATGTTGTGTATATAATGTGGTGTACATAGTACAGAGTATATTATTTTGACTTTCTATTATATTTTATACTGTTCTTATCTTTGTGTCTCTGTGTGTCATTGCATAAGCAATTTCCTCCAGGATCAATAGATTTCTAATTCAGATTCTGATTCCTCCTTGTACAGCACTATTTATAACCAAATGTTGGTCATAAGGGGTCATAAAATCAAGCACATCAAAGACAAAAGTACAGTGAAATGGAAATAAGACATGAGGCTGAGATCAATTTAAGAAATAAATAAAATAATACAAGACATGAGCCCTAAGTGGCAAGGAAGGACAAAAGACACATCTCTTGATGCCTTTAAATGCATTTGATGCAGAAGCTCTTGGCTGGATGAAGGTATATTGAGTGGATAGATGACAGGCTGGTATGCCACTAATGAGAATATTTAAAATGCAGTACCTTGATCTTTTTTTCAGGTTCCATCTGTTGATGTAAAGAGGAGCAGATCAAAAGCAAAATCCATTCAAAGCCGTTCAGATGTTGGAATGTAGAGGAAACATATCCATGGCTACAAAAACAATACACTAATGTACTGAAAACAATTCAGTGTTATATTCCAACATGTATGATCAACATCTCATGTTTTGTTGATGTTTCACTTGTGTATAAGAATAAGTACACATCAGAGGTACCTGTCAATCAACAGGTGTGTTTGAGCTGGGAATTCACTAATGTTTGCTGGACCCCAGTCCTCCAGGACTGGATTTGGGCACCCCTGCTCTATAGGGGCTTTCTGAAATATGTCCATTTTTTTCTCCTTTTTAATATATATAACATAATAGGCAATAAAAATATATAAAGTGGATTAAGACTTTTGCACCGGCTGCATTTATGTTTTTCCAGTTAATTTAGAAAATACTCCAATTCAATACAAAATGTCCTTTGTCCAAGGATGCCAAAACTTTAAAGCGCACGTGTACTGCATCTGTTTTTTCAGGACAGTGTTAGTATAGCGCAGAAGGACGATGGCCAAAATGAAAAACTTATCCATCACTACATGTGCTGTAAATATGCTTAACCATTTCCTGTGAAGGTGCCATAACCGTCCTGAAAGTGAGATTTCTGGTGGAACGTCTAAGAAGGAAGGAAAACCCTTCAGATGATGAACCTTGAAAGTGGCAGGAACTATAAGTGTGTTACACGAGGACATTATGTTTATTTATTATTTTGTCTGTTTGTTGTTTGGTTGTTTGTTTGCCTAGCTGGCAAACACAGACGGAAACCAGGCGTCACATTTGTATTTATTAGTAGTAAGTAGCCGCACTAGCAGTAAAAATGTCTGTATTATCTTGCGGGGAATCAGAAGGATTGTATGATGTATTTGCACAGTGCCGGCTGGGTATTGTACAGAGAGAACACAGACTGAAAAACCCAAAAAGCATACATGCTCAAAAATTCTGTCAAACTGAATTTGAAAAGGCTGAGGGAGGCAATTCAGCAGTAAAGAATGCTATGTAACACAATAAATAACATTTAGATTGGAGCACCCCTTTAAATATACAAGACAAATGTTTAAAATAAAACACTTAATTTTAGCATATTATACTCAGGTATCCCACTATAATAACACCTAGCAACCATTCAAATTCTAATCAAAATTGTCTTGTATTTTAGATACTTAAAAATTGCCATTTTTTGCTTTAATGCCAACTTGTATGTAGTCTTGACCTCTCAGATTGCTTCATGAGGAGAAGCTTTTTGGCTCTTTAAACAACTACTTTTGGTTGGGGTCATTATAAAAGGTTTGGAAAGACAGTGATACATAAGCACGAGCTGTTTAGATACATAAGCATGAGCTGTTTTGTTTAGGTGACAGCTTTTCAAGCATTGATCCAAAAAGTCTTTTAAAAAGTGAAAACCATGCATTCAGTCGGGTATGTGCAAACCTTTGACTGGTTGTGCATGAACCAGCCAATTACCAGCCATTCAATGTAATTGAACTGTACTACAGTAACTGATTAAAGACACTGGTGAATGTATTGTGAGTAAATGGATATAAGTAACTCACCAAACAGGGGTCGGCCTCGATCACAGCACCCATCAGCCTGAGGGAATATAAACCACTGTTAGTCTCCTGTACAGCAAAGCACAGCTATCTGTCTACAATTTTAAAGCATGTACACATTTCTAAGATTTTTTTTTCAATGGAAATATATTTGCTTTCATTAAGTCTTGGACTAAATTGCTGAACCAGAAATGAATCAATTTTGATAAATGTTTGAAGTTAACTTTGGCGCACACACATTGTACAATAATATTGTACACTCTACAGAAAAACATGGCTAATTAAACGGGACACTCTGGGGTAGCTACACATTACAGTAGGGTCATAGTGCCCAACGCTAAGTGGCACTTAGTGGGGTTTAAAGCCCCTCAGCATTGGGCTGAGATCAGTGGGACTGTTTTTTCTTCTTATGGAGCTCCATCCACCACCTTTGGGGTGAGTTAGAGTAAGGTTTGTGATCCAGACCTAAAAATCCAGCATCAGTACCAGACATAACTAATGCTCTTGCATTCAATCATCACAGAAATATTTCAACATCTAGTGTGAAGCCTTTATATGAGAGTAGAAGCTGTTTCTGCAGCAAAAGAGGTAGAAACTTCATAATAATATCCTTAACTTCAGAAGAAACATGATGAACAGAACATTTGGATACATTTGCTGTTGCACTTTTAAGCTTTAGGACCAAAGGGATCCCAAAGAAACTCTGTACTTGTGGAGAGTTTGATCTAATACTTTATATTCCATTTGTCTATTCTACTCTTCTACATGAGTCACTACATGCATTTACCTGAGCATGTTTTTTCTCTGAGCAGAATCAAAAGAATAGTTATCAGCTCTTCTCCTTCATGCTGGAATCTTCTAATATGAAGTCTGATTTCTGCTCTGACATGCAAACACACATTTACAAACACACTCTTAAACCAAGTGAACAGAGTAGTGTCTTCACTCACTCTGAGGTGCTCGTCTTCTCAGAGAAAACCCTGAGGATGAAGTCAGACTCGTTGTTTTGTTCGTATGTGGATGGGACGATGACGTACTCCCCTGGGCTCAGGCAGAAACGCTCCGTCACCTCTCGCAGGTTAATGTAGGACTTGCAGCGGGCCTTGGAGGCCGTGTAGATAAAAAAGTCTTTGGGAAGGTGCTGTGTGTTTCCATGCATCTGAGATGCAGACCGGAGAACACACGTCAGAAGAAAAACAGAAGAGTAGACGAAGAAGAAAGAAACTACAGATTCATGCAAGATGTAAACTTTTTTATCTACTTTTGTTGTACACAAAACAAAAGCTATTAAAGACAAGGGTCAGCTATCTGGTTGAGTCATAGATGGATAGATAGAGAGATAGAGAGATAAATAGATATTACAGATCTGACATGATGAGATCAGCTCTCTCAGTCGTACCTCCTTTGGAACCTAAGTGAGTTAAACAGAGGATAGAATATCAATGACAGCGTCCAATTTTAGGATTTCACTGTACATACAATGGACAAGAATAAGGAAATATGTCTGATTACACACAATACCGGCTGATACCATCAACTCAATTGGTTTATAGTTGGAATAATTTGGATAATGATTTGGTTATTAGTTTCATATTTATGAATGAGTGATTTGCAAGTGTAGGTCAGACCGTTAAGAGGTGAACCCTGTCCTACCTCATAGATGGCGAAGCCGATGGTGTGCAGTGTTCCTCCCTGGCAGCGTTCTCTCCTCCGGCCCTTCTGCATGAGTGCCACCACCACGGTGCAGCCCTTCACCCCGTGATCCGGCTCATCATCGTCCTCCTCAGTCAGACGCAGCCGATATTGAGGATTCGTCCAGAACGTGTCTGTTCCACAGGGGGCAGAGAAAGGTAAGACAGATAAGAGATAAGATTATATAAATTTGTCTCTCATGCAATATTTCAGGTACAATAAAGCCCACCTGGGAAATTCCTGCAGCCCCCAGCAGAGCAGCCTCTCACCCAGCGACCCTCGTTCACGGACACAGTCCACTTTAGCATCTCATCATCCTGCAGGGCGTCTGGGGTCAGGTTACAGATCTCCAGCTTAGTGAAGGTCTGCTGGAACTCCTCAAAGCCCATCCTGATGGTAAAGAGAGGTGTTAAGGTGTAAAGCTGTTAAGGGCTATGACAAGTTATGGTTTAAAGTACTGTACCATGAAAACTTTTCACCATGTTAGTAAATGGGTTCTTGCTTTAAAAACACAGCATGACATTATTTATATCATTTGTCCATCTGTATTTTAAAGTCTAGCTTTAGAATCAGAAGACTAACCAGAACTCCCCTGCCTCAGCAGGCTCCATTCTCTTCTTGTCCTGCTCAGAGGTTGCTAGACTTGTCCAGTCACTGGACATGCAGGAGGGGGGAGGAGTGACCCCCCAGGGGTCCCGCAGACGGACCAGACGAATACGCGTGTCCCTGCCGTCCTCTTGTTGACCCTGCCACACATAAAAGCAGTCAAAGTCCAGGTTCAAAAAAAATCCTGTACACTTCAACACATTCATTAGAAGGCGTGAGATTTCCCAGGGTATTTTAAGAGCAGCTTTCAGGAACGTCTGTTATGCTGAATACAGTTTTCATACTTTTCCTGCTCACACATACCAGACTCAAGAAATTAGCCCATTATCAAGCCCTCACTGAGTTGGGGTGCAAGACAAGATCAAGTCCAAGGAACCACTGCTATGCTATGATCCTACAAACTGAATCAAGGATTTCGACAAATTGTGGCCCCCATGATTTGGCTTAAGGTCAGTTGGTGCATAGATATCAGTAAAGCAGGTGTAGTATTTTCCCCTGATCTTTTACCTGCTCTACTGCGGTGACTGAGTAGGCATGGCCTTTCACAAGGCCAGAGTTAGTTTTTGTCTCACTTGCAGATGGAACCAAAGCCTGAGAAGAAGATAGAAGAGAATATAATGCAAAGACATTTGTAAGTGTGAACTTTTTTCCCACTTACTTCAAATGTGCTTAATTTCCCAATAAATATTTGATAATTGGCTTATTTAGTTTGCTCTGAAGGAACAAGATTAATGTAACTCATGAACGAAAGCTTATAACCCAGCAATTAGCATGGAGAGATCTGCATTCCTAAATCAGCATATAATGCTTGTGTTAAGCTACAATGTGTTTAATTATCTCAAACAGACTTGCTATTGTGCTTCTGAGGCTATATGACATATGGTTATATCTATGCCACCAAATGCTGTTTATGCTAATAATGCCCCCTGGTGGAGAATTTTCAGCCTGCTAAGAGTGAGTGTGTGAGTGAAAGAGTTAGGTACCCAGGTCTATGGGGTGCTTCACATTTAAGACAAACTGACAAACCAATAATATGCAAAAGCAAACACACATGAGCTGTATTACATAAGCGAGGTTATGGTTTACTTGCTACATTTCTAGACCACTATGTCATCACACCGTTTGCCATTTAGCCTACAATCTGAAAATTTTTTATAGGATGCTACAACTGTGTCCTTCACAGGTTGTCACTATAATACCTTGAACCTGATAAAATGTTTAGGACAAAAGCGGATGAGACCAGCTTTTCAATGCTGTTAATAAAGGCCTATAAAACGAATGAGTTCTGAACAAGGTCCATGAGGTGATTTGTATCCAAAAGGGATGCTTTAAAATGGTTTCTGCTACTGTTTTGTACTACAGTATGTGTCGCACAGTATTTGTCCATTCTTGTTGTCACTGGAAACTTTATTAAGATGCAGTATGTTAAGCAGTAGAAAAAGTCACTTGAAAAAAGACATTCAAACAAATATATATAAAATCAACAAACATCTATGGAGCTGCCCATGAGGGAACCTCGATCCAAAGCTTTCTTCATAATGTTGTACATCTCTTTAGGTGCATCTTTGATCTCGTAAAACTCTGTCACTCCTCCAGTAAAGTCTTCCATGGCCTCCAGTGTGTTTCCTCCCTTCAAGGCTTCATAGGAGCCATGCAGTCTGGGACAAAAAAACCCAAACATCTCATGATAAATGCATCATTGTAATGATCTTCTAGCAACACAAAACTTTTTGTAATAGAAATCCATGAATCTACAGGGTTCTGCCCTTAGTTTTAGCCTACCTGGTCCAGACAGTGACCTAATCACAGACTGTGTTGCATGGCAACATGACTGGTATTAAAATTCGCATTTTATGTGACTATTAAAGTAATACACAAATGCGGATGATACATTTGAAACTCACTTGGCATAGGCTTTCTCCAGAAGAGCACTCCAAAACTCATTTTTATTGCCAGACCTGGTAAACACCAAACGGTTGTTGCATGTGGGCAGTCGATCATCCACAACGACATCCACCCACTCGCCATAGCGCCAGAACTGTAAGGAAAAAAATGGATTTGGATTGATTATTGTCAAAATCACCAACTTTTGGCTTAAAGTACTTCACTCACTGTGGGAAAGAGAAAACTGTTTTTGAAAAACATGACACACACCTGGAAGTCGAGGTGGGTAATTTGGATCCAGAAAGTAAAAGTGTTGTTCCAACTGCCTGGCTTCAATATTTTGCTTTCTGGACCTAAATGCTGTAAATGTACTGCATGGAAGTACATTTACAGCATTTAGCAGGTGCTTTTATCCAAAGCGACTTCCATTCACTAACTACAGGGGACAATCTCTCTGGAGCAACTTGGGGTTAAGGGACCTGCTCAGGGACCCAGTGGTAAGATGCTAAAGGATTTGAACCCATGACCTCTTGGTCCAGAGGCAAGTATCCTACCCACTAGGCCACCACCACCCACCTGAAAGTGGAAAATGCCAGCATAGTTCTCAGTGAAGCTCTGGTCTGGAGGAACGACGCGGTACAGAAGGGTTTCATTCAGAGTTAGGCAAGCAATGGCAGCCAGAAGCCAGCAATCTCCTGCAGAAGATCAGAGTAAACATAAATGTAGACCTTGTTTGAACACAGTAAATAAGGTACAAAATTGTTAGCTGCCCCTTTCTCCATTCATCATGGGTCAGTTTCCGACCACAGGAAAAACAGCAGTGCCACTAGAAGTACAGTAGTGTGTGTCACACTGTTTTGAGAATATCAATACAGCACACTGTGTTTTTAAGAGGGTGTAAACTGAACGCAGACAGGGAAATAAACCTACTTTCAGAAAACTGAACAGTTATTAACTTGCAGGACATCATTTAATTAAAAGAATGAAGCTCTGTCACATTACAGAATTCACATCGATGTTTCGCTTACTATAATTATCAGTGAGTAATTGATGCACAAACCAGGTCTATAAAGTGATTTGCAGATTTTAAGAAAATGCTTCTGTTACTATAAAACAGGGCCAAGTAGTGTTGGAAATTTATCTCATGGGTTATGGTCAGGGTTATGGTTAGTCCCACCACTAAAACACATACAGCCAAGGACAACTACTTCAGAGTAGGGTAAAAGATGGGCTAAAAGATGGTTTATATAAACAGTGCATGGCCTATAGTCTCAACGAAGGTGGAGCTAAGGGTGTGGGGCTCCAATAAAGTGGCCTGCTAGCATATTTCTATTTCAAAATAGATGACATTTAAAGTTAACCCTCATAAAGGATGGTTTGTCAAGGGAAAGGCCAGGTATTTTGATCCTGGAGAAAAAGTTACCATGATGGATGCAAACATCTTAAACATGGTCACCTTTTTTCTTTTAGCACAAACTGTACACACATACATGACCGACATTCATTCTGCTGATGTCTCAATGCCAGATATGCAGGTTCACGAAAGAACCGGACCTCTGTAGTACTGTACAAGTGCTGAAGTAAACATGATTTAAACCCTTTGCATGGCCCGGTACGCATAGCCTGTGAAACAAGACACCCCTCTGGCACGGCTCGCTCCACTGATGTTGCCCTGATTAAGACGAAGATGATTTTTGCAGGGCATCTGTGGCTCGTAACTGGGCTATTTTTGCATGACGCGTTATGTGTTGGGAGGACAGGGTCCGGTGTGCTCAGGCTGGTCAGCGGAGCGTCTGAAAACAGATGCTGTCAGGGTGAGGTTACAGAGAGCTTCTCTTGTGTACATTTGGCTCCTCATGTGTTCCTTCACAAATTATTTTCACCCCTTTCTCACACACTCGGCCCTGTCAGCCTGCCCAGTCTTGTGATGTCGCTGGATTCTGTGGCTGCTTGGTTGGCTCACTCAGCCCTGGCATGCCCACTAACACCTGGCTTTGTGTCATAAGGGTCAGGATTTCACAAGTGGCCTCGGGAAGAGCCGTAGAGCTCCAGCTGTCCGGGCACATCAAGCTTTGAGGCCCTGACAGAAAAAGCAATGCAGCCTCCGCGACCCTAATATGTGATGGATTTTTTAGTAAAACAAAACATTTATTTCTTGTCATTTGGCCCAATATGTCCAACATCATCTGGGTCCATTTTAGTCGCTGCCAATTACTTCAAACATAACTGTAACATTTAAAAGTACAACATGATTACTGAGGCCCAGTTGTTTGCTTTCAATTGTTTTTGAAGATACATTATTTTCATTTTAAACTGAAAATGGGATGTATGGAGTCAATGCAAAATAATATTGCAGTGGAATATGGATTTATGCACCCAAGCTGAAGATACTGAAGTGACAGTGACTGTAGCTTGAAAAGTATGTTTTTTTTCTGGCAGGGAACAGACTGTCCTCCCGGAGCCAATGCAGTTTGGAAAAAAATCTGATGAAGTTTACTTTCCTCCATGCTCTAAATCTATCTGGGCATCCAATCTTTGACGCATGAAAGTTTCTGCATAATGTTTTGGACTGGAGCTACAAGGCTGATGAAGATAGTTGTGCGCTGGTGAAGTATTCACCACTAATCAGCACTGTGCAAACAGCACATGCATTAATAATCGCACTTGTCTCATACTGCATCAAGACAAGTGGTGTAATTTCAAATGGACTTGCTCACTTGCTCAAAAATCTAGATTAGACCAGCATGACCTCTTCAATGGTCTAAACTGGTTAGTACTAATCTGGTACTGGTTTAGCTGGTCACCTAAGGCAGTAATGGTGAGTGATCAGCATACCAGCATTCAAAACAAAACATATGCTGGTCTGTGCTGTTTATTACAGCAGAGTAGTTATAAAAACCTTACTGGTCCTTCTGTCCACTTTTATAGATCACAATATGTTGTATAAAGTGCATACAGTGTCAGAAACCATGATACAGAGTCTATTTGAGATTACTTTAGTTTAGTCAGGCCAGTTTCTCTGTTTTTTTAAGAGAGAGTATTTTGACTATTATTACTATACAATTTTTTGTTTAATTGTTATTTTATTGGTCTGTGTCTGCATATATTATTGATAAAGATTCCCACATTATCAAATGGGCTAAGAGACCTAGGAGACAGTAGAAGAGACCTAGGGGTCAGTAATCTAAAGACATGATCAGAAGGAACTTTTAAAAATGAATATTGTATTTATGTGCATTACAGTTATTTTAAGAATAATTTTTGTGTTGACTGATGATTAAGCTCCTCTGTATTTATTTAGTGCTTATTGGCAGTTATTTGCTTTAATGCTTTAGTGAAATTTCTCCTTTAAAAA
Source organism: Brachypetersius altus (assembly GCA_037974465.1). Lineage (NCBI taxonomy): Eukaryota > Metazoa > Chordata > Actinopteri > Characiformes > Alestidae > Brachypetersius > Brachypetersius altus. Next base: position 2,618,153 of record JBBPDB010000153.1, read on the forward strand.
ACGTCTTACCCAGGTCTCCCTGGCAAATATCTGTCCTGTTAGCTCCTCCGACAATGAACTGGGGATTTTTACAAATTTCCTGTTGGGGGAAACAGAAGCAGATATCAGAACCAGGACATTTAATATGTGTGTGCAGGCAGAGCTATAATTAATGTGCTTCAACTCTCTATGTAGCTCTGAGAACCACTTGATCTAAAGTGGACGAACACATTAGCCCTTATTAGAGACCTCGTGTGAAGAGGTGGGAAGCTCATGTTATATAAATAATCCTCTGAGGCGAAGCAGCTGAAGGCTCTGCACTCTAAGACATGATATTTGTAATGAAATGATGATAATGAGGATAAAGTGGAGAATATCAGCTTAAAGTTGAGTGTTGGTGTAGTGTAGTAGGTAATATTGGGTGTGTTGGGGCATGACAAATGCATGGCACAGGGCTGGGAAACACTCTATTACAAGAAACACATAGAAATGTAAAGTGTCAATTTGTCATATGCGAACACACCACAGCCCACTCGATCACAAACTTCTTCTCTTCATTTAACCCATTTACCCAAGTGAAGCAGCGGGCAGCCAGGAACACAGCGCCTGGAGCAGTGTGTGGGGACGGTACCTTGTTCAAGGGTACCTCAGCGGTGCCACAAGCAGTCCTGTGATTCAAACCCACTACCTTTTGATTACAGGGGCAACTCTCTAACCACCAGGCAACCAGCTGCCTATTGGTTAGGGAGTTAATAATTATAAATGTATACCATGAGGAACTGGCTGCTACATTGTTTCTTATGTATGCTTTGCATTTGTAGTTCATTTGTAGATGCAGATGAAACAAAAGTACCTGATTTTGTGTGATAGATAAATCATACAGAAATCAAAATCAAATGCTTCTACTCTGATGTGCAAGAGTGTATCAGATGCAGTATCAGACAAAGATGTTCACAAGTCATTTTTACCAAGTCAAGTCTCAAGTCTTTGAGTGGCAGTGTTTATAAACAGCGACTCTAAAAGTGGGATTTTTTAGCTGTAAATGTTGAGCTCTGAACGTTTAGAAGATATGCCAATTGGCCACGCCCCATGATTACAATTGGCTGTTGCTTAGCAGAGGGCAGACCTCTGAGATTACAGATTAGTCTGTAAACTGGCCTTTACTCTTCACCCCAACCAAATACAAGTGAGTACTGCAATATACTGGGTCCATATACTGAGGGGGCAAACAGCCTCATTTGGCCCTCTGAGATGGGCATTTCGGTTATAAAACTACAGTAGCTTGACCGTAAAGCTGCTCTTTAAAATAAAGATATAAAGTGACAGAGTGTCATAAAGCTGCAGCAGCTGCTCAGCACAGGAGTGAGAGGCTTTTATTGCTGCTTTATGAGCCGTTAGTTAAAAGGATCATTAATGCACATAGACAGACTATACTTAGCAATGTGGGTATAGACTATGTCATTGCTTTACACTTTCTCCCATAGTATTTATGGAAATATGCACAGTAAACAGTCCATAAACACAGTCGCAATGCGGTTAGTGTGTCCCTTTGAAGTGCAGTCCCAAACTGTTTCACTGAGCTGGCAATGTCCAACAAATGGCATGACAAGGCACATCAGTGCCAACTTTGCATTTTTATATACACCACCTGTTATTTGTCATTAAGCCTCAGTAACATACCCATGCTTTTTAACCCCTTCAGCATCCATCCTCTGAAAATTACTGATTTTATTTGTTATGTTCAATATTTTCACTATTTCAGTGTAGTCTGTGCATAATATGCCTTAAGGATCCTAAGGTTAGTCAGAATCAGAAAACATTATTGATCCCAGACCCTGTTTTTGCACATTATAGAGAGCAGTAGTAGACCGGTATCAGATAAGTGATAATCACATCATAAGTCTATTGCACATAATTATAATAACATATTGGATATAATAAAATGATTTAGCATCCAACAAGAAATATGCACATGATACTGGACATGTTAAGACCATTGCACATAATAATAAGACATTGCGCCTAATGATAATTTTTTATTGCACATATAGACTTAAACTCAACGAACTAACGAAAGACATCCAACAAGCACAGAGAGAGTGCAGGAGACTGTAGTGGCATATCATCAATTATTACATGATCTGAAAAGGTCAAAATTGAAAAATGTAAATATTCACACATTCTTTGACCAGGGTCTCAGGGGTGCTGGGGCTTATCCCATTGGCTTGAACTAAAAGACCAAACCATGCCGGGGCAGCTGGTGGCCTGGTGGTCAGGGAGTTGCCCCTATGATCTGAAGGTCATGGGTTCGAATCCCAGCATTGCTAAAAGTTCAAATTCATCCCCCCACACTTTCTCACCATTCCCCACATCCATGCCCACACACTGCTCCCTGAGCGCTGCATTATCAGCTGCCTACTGCTTCACTCGGGGTGAATGGGTTAAATGCAGGGAACAAGGCAAACCAAAGTGAGCTCTGCTATGCCTTCTCATTGTCAGGCATTCTACTCAACCATTGCCAACTCAATAAAACAGTTTTAGACTGCATTTAAAACCTCCCACACCACTAAGCATGCTGATGGCCAGGTAGTTAAGGAGTTGCGCCTGTGATCAGAAGGTTGTGGGTTTGAATCCAAGGACAGCCAGTGGCACCACTGAAGTGCCGTTGAGCAAGATACCGTCCTCACACACTGCTCACCGGGCTTCACTTTGTGACTAGGTTAAATGCACATAATTTTGTGCTGTTCACACTGTGTGCTGTGGTGTGTTCACGTATGACAGAATGGTCACTTTCACTTTTTCACTCTTTACACTTATATATATAGGTATAATGTGTTTTATTTATATTTAAATATCAATAAAATAGATGAAAGATCTATTTTATTGATAATAGAAAGATGTCAAACAATAACTTCAATGCACATCTTTCAGTTTAAGGGTGCGTTTCCCCATGTTAACACGAGAGGTTATTATTATGGTGAGGATTTGGTTTAGAGCTGTAAAACAGGAGCATTGACAGAAGCTGATTATCGGGTTCGGAGGACGTAGGCGTTGACCCCGCGGGAGGTTTGTGCTGCCCTGCAGTGCCCGCATTACTGAACCTGATGTGTAGAGTCAGGTGCCTGAGACCCAAGAGCACGCTAAGCCTCAGCTATTCCCCAGACATGCTCTGGCCTGGGTCACTCTCACATTCTGTAACGGCATGCAATGGGGCAGGGGCTGCTTATTTCAGGCCCCAGCATGGCTGCCCACTCAGAGAGGAAATGACCACAGGGTCTTGTTTATACAGCAGTCAGTAATTGGTGGAGAACGAAAGCTCTCCAATTACTAACAAATAATGGCAGCATATGTACACTGTACACGTCTTGTTTCCATTTGTAATGTTTCTTTATTTTAAATATACTTTTATTTTTTGTATTTTTACTACTTTAGTCTAGCCTTTCCAAATGTCTCTTTAATGAGTTTTAATTATTTTGATACTTGTATTGTCTTGGGGGTAACATTTCACTACAAGTACTTACTGTATGTGACAAATAAAACATTTTTGAATGCATACAGAATTGCTCTGACACACCAAATCACTTTAAAACTGTTTTATTTTTTTTTAGGCAAAAATCAGGTGGAATGAAAACCTCCAGCCACTTTTTCCCTTTGCAAATAAGATGAGACACTCTTGAATTGACTCCATTTAATAATTTAAGTTTATAGTAGCTGATATTTGCAGTAGTGTATATTATTGTATTTAGTACATGACATTTTCTGAAGAGTTTTATTTATATTCTATATTATTCCTGTCTTTGTGTGTCTGTGTCAGTGCAATGTAAGCAGTATATTCTGGGATAAAAGTGTTCTCCTGATTCTGTAATCACTGATAGTGGTTACTAAAGGTGGCATCCAGTAACCACAGAAAATGCAAACAAACAAGATCCACTTCTGTAACAAATCTATTTTGCATGACATAACACAAAAGTGAAAGGAAATAAGTCACACAATACCAACAGAAGACATATGTAGTCTAACTGCAACTTAGTAAAGCAAATATTATAACAACATTGAATTGGACTTTTTGAATGATCTGATTTTGTACACATTTTACAGCATTTTGTGTTTTTCTGTTTATTTTTTAACCTAATTATTACTATTTTTAAAAATTGTCTATTTTTGTAGTTCATATTCTCTCTGTGTCTCTCTTTAACTCTCTCTTGCTAAATTATACGTATACACAAAATATTAAAAGCTTTCAGTATTTCAGTGTAAAATGCTTCTTATAATAACTACTGAGTAAAAATAAGCCTTAAGATTAAAAACTGAATAATAAACCTGCGGATTCTAGGGTTAACATGAACGATGTGTAGTATATTTTATTATATGTCATTATATTAATCTCAAAAGTATATCACTAACAAAAAGACAAAACCAGACTGCAAATCTACATATATGCCAGGTTGGGCATGGCCTTGGCCGGGTCTTAACTTACTCGTGCAAATGTGTTTTGAGTGAACAGGTTTGTCTGTTATTTTATACAAAGTGTAAAGTGTCATACATGAATACACACAGTGTGAACAGTGTAAAATTCTTCCTCTGTATTAAACCCCTTCACCAAGTCAGGAACACAGCACCCCTGGAGCAGTGTATGAGGACGGTGGCTTGCTCAAGGGTACCTCAGTGGTGCCACCGGCAGTCCTGGGATTCAACCCCATGACCTTCTGATCACAGGGGCAACTCCCTAACCACCAGGTCACCAGTTACACCATTACTAAACTACTTTCTTGGTAAAAATGATAATAGAACATTGTAAGGCTGGAAAAGGGTGAGCTCACCCACCGATGGCCGTTTCCACCCCAGCTTGAGGGGGAATTTCTGGCTGTAGTAAAGTGAGGAATCATCAGCAGGGAAGAGAGGGTCTTTAAACACAACTTTCTTGCGCACGTATTTGTCCCTGAGCTCCAGAAAGTCCTTCAGCCTCTTTTCGTCTTTCACAGCTTCGTTGCGGCTCAGGATGGCTGAGTAAATGTTCCCAGGGGCTGTAAACAGACCGGCTGTGCCATCAGTTGCAGGAGCGGCCTCTGTGGGTTCCACTTTCCTAGCTGCCACTTTCTCTTCGCCTTTATCTGCTTTTCCCATTGCCATTTCCTTTTTGGACTTGTCCTTGTTCATGACTGCTGCCATTGCAGGACCACAACAGAGATCTGTTAATGCACAGGATCACAGAAAACCATAAAGGAAGGAGTTTTGTGTTTCTCTCTGACTGATCTGCTCCCAGCTCTGAGCTCCTTTATATCACACCACACAATACCTACACACTCACACACACACACACACAGAACACTAACACACACTCAGCACATGGCCATCCTGGAAGTATGTTCTATTAATAGGTCTCTTAGTAACCAAGAAGATGTCTCTATCTCTCTCTCTCTCTCTCTCTATCTCTCTCTCTCTCTCTCTCTCTCTCTCTCTCTCTACTCCTC
>JBBPDB010000153.1:2623702-2635874 GCA_037974465.1 Brachypetersius altus
CTCTCTCTCTCTCTCTCTCTCTCTCTCTCTCTCTCTCTCTCTCTCTCTCTCTCTCCTTCTCTCTCTCTTTCTCTCTCAAATCTCTCCCTTACTCTCTCAGACATTCTCTCTCTCCCACCCCTCTTTAATTATCTATCCCCCCTTTACTTTCTCTCACACTCTCTGCCTATTTCTCCCTAACTCTCTCTCTCTCCCCCCTTTCACTTTATCTCTTTTTCTTTTTCTCTCCCTCCCTCTCTCCCTTTCTCTTTCTTTTTCTCACTTTGTTCTCTCTTTCTCTCTCTCTCCCATTGTTCTTTCTTTGTCACTCTCTTTTTCTCTCTCAGTAATGTACAGTTTTAAATGAATGGTTGGAATAATGAACTGATAAATGTGTTAAATGTTTGATGAATGAACAATTTAAAGAAAAGAACAATTACATTTCTGCCTTTTTGCCTCACTGCCTTTGGGTCATAAATGTAATGTAAAGGAATTGATTTTACAAGTGTAAATACAGTTGATCTTGATATTCCAATGTTATTCAAATTATTAAAGCTTGACTGCTCTCCAGGCGCTGTGTTCCTGGCTGCCCGCGGCCTCACTTTATAAAGAGTATACCAGTTTTGCTGTAACACAGGATTAAAATGTAGACAACCTGAAATGAATTTAAAAAATTGAACTCAATTGAAGAAAACACATAAAAGTGAAAGTAAAAAGTGAAAGTGACCATGTTGTCATACGTGAACACACCACAGCACACAGTGTGATATTCTTCCTCTGTATTTAACCCATTCACGAAGTGAAGCAGCGGGCAATCAGGAATACAGAGTCCGGTGCTTCCCTTGGTGAATGGGTTAAAGACAGAGAAAGAATTTCATTCTTCACAGTTGTCTTGCCTTGTCTCTCCAGCAGGGGCCGCTGCCCCCCGATCCCTCCTCGTGGTGCAGAAGAAGAGGCGTTAGCAGAAGCAGCGGTTCGTGTCGCCATTTGTTTTGCCGCGTTTTAGCCAAAATGTTCTATTAAATTAAACCAAAATATCAAACTCCAGGAGCTGGCCGTGCGTCCGACAACTCAGGTTTTAAACCCGGTGTGCGTGGAGCGGAGTGTCAGTCCTGTTTTGTCTTTTTATTAAACAGAAACCCAGAAGAGCGCAGCTCCGTTAGCATCTCAGGCTAACTCCACACAAACAGCTTCCGGCGGTCCGGGGCAACCCTGCTCCTCAATCTCACCTTTCTGCTCTTTTGTAAAACTCTGAGGTCTCCAAACCTTTGTTACCATTTACCCTTCAGTCTTAGCTACGTAAATCCGCGTTTTCGGCTCATCTAAGGTCAGATAACACTCTTTACCCCCTTAACTCCAGACCAGGAGGGGTAGAAAGAGTGAATCAGGATTCTGAGGTAAACGAGACCACAAATAGTCCATTAAAGGTCTGTTTTTGTGTGTCCTTCACTTTCTTGTGGATGTAAATTCACAAACGTCTGGATACTCGTGTTGTTTTGGCCTACTGGAGTGAAGCTGGCGACCCCGCAGAGCTTCAGTTAAACAGAGTAAGTAAAAGTGCTTAAAGTGTTGAACATAGAGAAATTAAACATTACCGCCACCTCTTTTTAAAGAGCGTATGTACTTGTTGATGTTTTTTGGATGCTGTTAGTGAGCAGAAGGTCTTAAATTGGCTATGCAGAAGAGGTGAAGTGGCCTTAAAGCTTAATGCTGAGGCCTTCAGCTGGAGCCAAACAGGAGGAACAAGTTTTGCCAGAACAAACACGCAGAGGATGAAGTTACTCATTCTGGGTGGCAGCTTTAATGATCTTACACTTTATGGACAAAATTATAGGGATACCTGATCATTCCACCAGTAAGGACTTTAATATAGAGTTGGTCTCCCTTTGCAGCTATAACAGCTTCCACTCTTCTTGGATGACATTCTACAAGATTTTTAGTTTCTGTGGGAATTTGTGCCCATTCGTTCTGTAGAGCATTTATGAGGTCAGGCGCTGATGTTGGACGAGAAGGCTTGGCCGGCAATCTCTGTTCCAGTTTATCTCAAGGGTGTTGATTGTCCAAACACTATGATATGTAGGTTTGTGTTAATGAGCAAAGGGGTGTCTAATCCAGCTTTTCTTTGAATGTTTTATTTTCTTTCCCTAAAATTACACTAAATGGACATAAAAAGCTCAAATTAAACCACTTGGCAACAGGAGCATGTTATAGGTGTTTTTATCATGATCTGTCTCTATGTCCAAAAGCTATTTGACAGGGTGTCTGCATCACAACATACAGTCTCTTTAGCAGTACTACTTCTCTGTTTTGTTAATGTTTACTTGTGGGTCAGGGCCGTTTAAATTTCTGTTACCTGTAAATATGAACATTTTTGTTTTTTGGTGGGGGGAGTCTTCAAATGCTGGTATGTATTTGTACCCAGGTATATTTTTGCTAAAAGAAAATAAGCCCCATTACTCAATTAATCTTCCAAATTTCTAATTCTCTTTTTAGGATTCAGGGAGATTTAGTTTAGATCAAAAGATGAATAAAAGGAAATAGCATCTTAAAAACTTTGATTTCTGTACTGATAGGCAGTGGGACAAAAGAAATATTTGATCTGGGGTGACTTTTTTGGAGTCATCAGTTTCCTCTGTCTGGGTTATTTCTCTGTAGTGACAACCTCAGCCTCCTCTACCCAACTATGTCACATAATTTCACACAGAGGACACATTTATGCTTCCTTTTGTAGCTGCCTGTGTCTGCTGTCTAAGGCCACATACTGTAGTGCATTTGCACAGTACATTTAAAGGAAAAAATCAAAACAAGAAAAATAATGTCTAACAAGTGTGTCCATGTGCTGAATATACGAAGTAATTTCTTTGTGTTCTATAGGAAACTCTGTTCTAATTTTAGTTTACTTAAGTTCTCAAGGTTTACATCTATATGTGCTTATTTCTTGTTCATTTTAATTCGGGGAGCCTTACTTTTGCTTGAGGATGGCCGTAGGCTTCTCTGTGCTCAGGTTTTCTTGTTCTCCCCAGATGAGACAATTATATTTGTTTCTTAAGTCTCTTTTCACTGTTGAACAAATGCACAGTTGATGCACTATATGTCTAAATGTTTGTAGACACTATTTATTTTAAAAGATGTTGATTAGGAGTTTTTCTGCTCTTTTCGGCAGTAACAGTGACAATTTCTGTGGCAAGGCTTTTTACTAAATGCTGGATCTCTGATGTGAGGATTGCGTTAGTGAGCCCAGGAACTGATGTTGGATGATTAGTTCTGGTTCTCAAACACCACTCACTCAAGGTGTTGAATGGTGCTCCGCCTCTCTAGGGGGAATGGTTGCACTGATCCACAGCCCAAAACTTTGGTGGCTGGGTCTCCTTCTACCTCTTTTAACCAGCACGTTTCAGTCATCCTGGTTCTGGAAGTAAATATCCTATTTGGTTTCTCCGTCAGGATTTGATTCTATTAGAGAAGAAACGATTATTTATTATTGACAATGTCAAAAGTAAAAAGAAACAACAAGAAGTTGCTTATGGAGATCAGTCTGTAAACATTAGCTTTATTCATTGTGTGTTAATCCTTGTACGGTTTTGGTCTGTCCCAGATGAAAGATGACAAACACCACTGTTGATGTACACACCTTCACACACACCACTGTACATCTACACACCTTCACACATGCCATTGTATGTCTATACAAACACCCAAGTTTTTAGATCCGTGTTGCACAGTGTGATTTGTAATGATCTTGTAAGAATGCTTAAATCACACAGACTGTAGAAACCATTGTACTTCATTCTAGATGGAGTGACGTTTCTAAAAGAGTAGATTCTTTTTAAAGTAGACTCTGACATGTCTGGGAGTTTGAGTTAACACTTGGCCAGTGCCTCTGAGTCATAGTTCCTGGAGTTGACCCTTTGACTATGTGGCATTAGTTTGTTTAAGACTGCAGATAGTGGATATCGGTTGTCTTCTGTGCATGACTCTCAGAATTAATCTGACACAACTTGGTATAATTACATGTTCATTATATGCAACTACAGCAAAGCAAAAATCTATTAGGGTTGTTTTATTTTAGATGGGGTATTGCTAAAAATGTGAGAACCAGACTGTCTTGTATTTTTGATGACTGTATTTTGTTTAAGCCACATAGTGACCTACGTATGAACCATTCAAACATGACAAAGCACATCTAACTGAAGTCCTGAACCAGGAGCAGATGATTCCAGATGATCAGGCGGCGATCAGTATACTGGTGGTGCTGAACGCTGAGTGGTTGGAACTCCTTTATCTAGGCTCCTTGTATCTTTAGGAACTTTGCAGCCTGTTGCAGTAAAACATTTGTTCCCATTTCTTTAATCTACTCAGTACACCAGGGATTGTTTGTCAGGGGGTGTTGGTGGCCTAGTTGGTGGGATACTTGCCTGTGGACCAAGAGGTCATGGGTTTGAATCCTGTCTTCACCATACCAACACTGGGTTCCTGAGCAAGACCTTTAACCCCCACTTGTTCCAGGAAGACCATCCCTTTAATTAGGGAATTAAAGTGTCTGTTAAATGCTGTAAATGTAAAATTGTATTTTTGCACCAACAAGCTGATTCAATGTGAAATATAAGAGTTAAGGGGTGACAAGACTTTTGCTCAGTACGTATATTGGTCTCTCAGTCTCCTTGCACATAAGTGTACCATAGCCAGTCAGAGCATTATAGCTGAAAATCAACTTCCCTGTGGTGATTATGAATGAACGGTTTATATCCAGAACCAGACTGTTCAGCTACATCTGGCACGTTGAGCATAGACTCATTCGACTGATCCTGAGTGTTCTGTTCTACTGAAAACGCTTTTTTAAGGAGATTTGACAAGCTCTGTGTGTGTGCGTAACTGATTCTGTGTCAGCAGTAGGTGTTCCTTAAAGTAGCTGGATTCAGTCATTAGAAGGAGTGTCTGGATACTTTGACAAAATGTGTCATTAGGCGGGTTCGGCTCACTCAGTTTGATGTTTGTTTCTGTGCCTGTGTCTGACATATAGTAAAATTCTGCTGTTTCTCATCTCACAGTAATCTGCTTCCCACCCTTGTGGTGAGAGCGATCCAGACCGCATTTGTTTGCTGGAGGTTGTGGACGGTGTCAGTTATCCCTCAGTAATGTCTGAAGGAGAAGGCAAACAGACCGCGGCTCCTGCTCCAGCATCCACTATGGAGGTGAAGCCAGATCCAGGAGCCTCTGCCCCCGCTGGCCAGGGGGTCTCCTCCGTGTCTCCTCCGGTGTCCACAATAACACAGACTTCATCAGCAAACACCGCCGCAACTGAAGACGAGGAGGAGGAGAGCGAAGACGAGTCTGAGATTCTGGAAGAGAGCCCATGTGGACGCTGGCAGAAACGCAGAGAAGAGGTGCAGTGCTTTAGTGAATAATAAATACATTTGCCGGATGAGAAATTGATACTTTTTCCAGTATTGTAAATGGGGAAAATTTGAAGTGATGCATGTTTTGATAAGGACAGTTGAAAGATTTTCATATTTTCACTATTTTGCATGTTTTTACTCTTGACTTTTATTATATACACTATTTGGTTTGGCTCACATAAATAAGATATGTGGAGCATTTTTAGTATGTTGTGGTGCCACAACATACTAAATTATTGGGGTTTATGTTGCCACCCTCTAACAACATAAACCCCAATAATTACAACCTCTAAATTTTTAAACTGATTTTATGAAAAATCATTTTTATTTCAGTGTGGGTGCATACCACAGTGACCATGTGATCAAAAGTGGCAGAGGGGCTTAGTAGAGGATACAGTAAAAAAAAAAAACCTACTGAAATAGCATAAATATCTAAAATAGCTGCAGTTTCTGTTCAATAAGTCAAGCAAAATCTACGTAACAGATGAGTGTTATAATGGGCGTCAAAGTGTGACTAGTCAACATGTTTGTGGGTTTTTAACCAAAATGATTTTTCTTTCTTCTGTAAGAAAATGTCAGTCGTTAGGATGTCTGTTTGTAACATTCAACTTTCTGCAGGTCAACCAGCGTAATGTTCCAGGCATCGACAACGCCTACCTAGCCATGGACACAGAGGAGGGTGTAGAAGTGGTCTGGAATGAGGTCATGTTCTCAGAAAGGAAAAATTTCAAACTGCAGGAGGTAAGAATGCATCACTGTGGTACTGTGTGGGTGGTGTCTTGTGATTTGAGTTGATTAATGGGGTAGGGGGGGCAGATTAATTACAGGGCACCAGATCACAGAACACCCCATTATTAGTTAAACCAAAACATACATATGTGGATGGGACATTGACCTTAAAGTGAATTGTTTTAATTAGAGGTAGCGCTGGCTGTAGTCACCATAATTTTCCACAGTCCATACCACAATAATTTGACAAAAATTCCTAGTTTAAAAACTGAGATACTAGCCACTTGGATTCTAACTTGAATATAAAACACATCTGAACTGCATTCAGTTCAGTTAAGCACAACCAATTATATATTTTATATATTTATATACATAAAATATAATGATAAATATCACCCACCATTAAATGTGGTTTAATCAGAAAACCATTGATCCTGGAGGAAATTGATGAATGCACAGAGCGACAAGAACAACATAAAATATATAGAAATGCTCTATACAAAATACACTATGCTACATTACACCAAAATTGTTTGGTGTTCGGTTGTTGGAACACACCAAACAGGAATTTTCTTGCTTCTGTGTCATTCCTTTTCATTTGTCCTCAAAACAGGATTGGCATTACTGCTCTTTAGCTACCTGCAGTGCAGGTCTAAACAGCATTAGCTTGCTGTCCCCTTTGGCTGTAAGCTCCTTACCCACAGTCTTTGGACCCGTTAGTTGCCAAAACCTCCAAAAGCCTTTGTTACTTATAAAATGAACAGTGAGAGAAAAGTGTTCATTGTCATTACATAACATCAGGCAGAATGACTTGTTCTGTGTTTTGGATATATTTTACTCTTTATAGTTGACTCTTGTGAGCTTTTAATTAGGATTTGTTCATCTGTTCCATTTGTTTGGCCAGCGTACATATGCTTCTCTCAGCAGAAGTACTTCTTGGATTTTAATCATTTGGATTTTAATCAGTTGCTCAGTTATGGCTTAGTCTCTGAGCTGAAAATTGGCAAATGCTGGGTACCTGCCTGACGACCGTGCCTATGAAAGTTTGCACTTGTTAAGTTGGAATGTAAGGTTAGAAACATGAAAAATAAATGCAGTTTTGCCAACATAGACATAGTTTGATAACAAATGATGCCTTTTATTTAGGAGGAGTGAAATACTGTTTAAAAACATACTTATAGGGCTGGGATGATGAGTGATTTTTAAAAAATAGGTATATGGTTTGTTTTAGGTATTTGAAACCAATGATTTGAAACTTAATATATTTTAGTGTATTTGTGTATTATACTGGAAAAATAATAATAGTAATAGTGACTAGTAAGGCATTCATATTGCATAATTTATATGTTTACACTGAACAAGACATTCTTGTGCTGCACATTCATACCGCACATGACTAATCCCAGGTTTTGGGCTGATAATTAGTCCACTATAGTTTCCAGATTTCGTTTTTCATTAATCCTGTATTTTTCTTTTTCAGGAAAAAGTGAAAGCAGTGTTTGATAACTTAATTCAGCTGGAGCATTTGAATATTGTGAAGTTTCACAAGTACTGGGCTGATGTAAAGGAGAACAGAGCCAGGGTAAGTTTCTCCACAGCAGAGGGCAAAACAAACATGTTTAACTGGTGTTGATGATTGGTCTATCCTTGTTATACGTGCAGGGCCAACATGCCAGAAGTATGGGCTTTAAGGCGCTCAGTGTGTCCAGAATTCACTCTCCTTAAAATAAGGATAGAAACAGGAGAAACAGTGTATGTTCTTGTGAACATTTGTCACAGGCAGCATGTATATGGATCAAGCCTAGTCTTGATTGATAGACCCTTGAAAGGAAACTATAAACCCTGTCTGGGAGTTACGTCAGTTGATGCGTCTTTTTAAAAGTGCTTACAACACCTCAACAGTTACACTGCAAAATTTGGGTTTATGTGTGTTTTTGGATATCTTAAGTGCAATTTTATTCTGCACTACAGTCTTATTTGTTCTGCGTATCACCTGAAATAACCTTGAAATCTTCCCATCAGGTTATTTTTATAACAGAGTACATGTCCTCAGGGAGTTTGAAGCAGTTTCTGAAAAAGACAAAGAAAAATCACAAGACAATGAATGAAAAGGTATGTAAAATATTTTCATATTAATTATACATGTTACGATAAATAATAAAAAAAAATTGCTCTTAGTTTCATTGAATTGATGGTTGTATATTACACAGGTCAACAAAAAATTTTGTAATAATCAGAAACCAAAACACACTTTTCTAGATCAGTTTTTCAGGCTGATTTCAGATCTGCTTTCAGTTTTTTCAGTCATATCAACTTTTTAAATAATAAGTAATATTAGATTTGCAATAGACTTGCATGCTGTTTTCATTAAACTGTGGCCTAGATATATTGATCAGTGTCAGTCAGCTACCACTGTTTCTTCAAAAACACTCAGTTTATGATTATTATATGCTAATTATACTAACTATCATGCAGTATAGAACTAGCTGCATCACAAAAACTGTACATGCGGGAAAAACTAAACACAGATTTGAAATGAGCATGATAAACGCTGCGAAACTTATCTCTAATGATTTTGACCTGTTGACCTGCTATTAACCAGCCTAAACTGTGTGCTTTTTTTTCCCTAGGCATGGAAACGTTGGTGTACTCAGATATTATCTGCTTTAAGGTTAGTTCCTTACATTCATGCCATTGACTTGCATCGCTGATTTACTCCTTGATTTTGGAGGAAAGCAACTTTGTTTAGGTGAAACCTTATATTCCTTCCGCTCTTTCTACAGTTATCTGCATTCGTGTGAACCCCCCATTATCCATGGAAACCTGACCTGTGACACCATATTCATCCAGCACAATGGCCTCATCAAAATTGGCTCAGGTGGGCTGAATATATTTTGCTAGTGAATAACCAATGTGTGTGTGAGATCTTTGCCGTTTTCTAATTTCTAATGATTTTATTTTGTTGCAGTTGCTCCAGACACCATTAATAACCATGTTAAAACATGTCGGGAGGAACAGAAGAGTTTGCATTTCTTTGCACCTGAATATGGAGGTAATTTTATGTTGCAGATTGAAAACAGTAATGTGTGATGTGAGCACAGTAGCTTAGTTTTATTGCTTCAAAATAAGCAAGAAAACATGCCACCATAAGACCTATTTATACTTAAGGGGGATGCATGGCAGATTTAACTATTATTGTACTGTCACCTTTCTTGTTGGCCAGATAGTTCAAATGTGTCTATTAGCATAATGGATTCTCCTCTTTTCTTTACTTCCAGCTGTTGCCAGCGTCACCACAGCTGTAGACATTTATTCCTTTGGAATGTGCGCCTTAGAGGTGAGTTCTGGGACTTTAATGTGTTTCTAGAACAAGGCATGACAAAGCCCAGACCATTTGTTTCATCTCTCTCCTTATTTTCACAGATGGCTGTGCTGGAAATCCAAAGTAATGGAGAGTCGTCTTATGTGTCACAAGAAGCCATTAACAGTGCCATCCAGTCCTTGGAGGACCCCCTACAAAGAGTGAGTGCAGAATTAATATGACACTCGATGATTGACGTGAGAATGCGAAAACATGGAAAATACTGGTTAAATACTTAGGTGTTGTGTTTAAACAAGTAGCATATGTAGACAATCACAGTAATTTCTGAGTAAGGTATTAGATGAATAGCTTGTGCACTAGCCCATGATTAGTGTGTTAGTGTTAGATGGTAGCGGTATGTCTGCTCATTTATATAGACCTCATCTGTCAGTAGAACTAGATGATGATAGGTGAAGAGTTCAGTGCTGTGGTTACTGAGCTGAGGTCTGTTTCAAATTTTGTTTTGTTACATCATAATGCAAAGCTTATTGTTTCATATGCACATATGCTTCTGGGAAACCAGTTTTAGATCAGGAATTCCTGAATTCCTGATCTAACTTCTCCAAAATCGTTTGATTCTAAACAGAAATGGCTTATTTTCGCTGTATTGAAAGATCGCAGAATTGGGGAATTGATGAGCTCCTTCTCCTTCCAACCTGAATGTTTTGAATTGTTAAATCCTTGTTATCGAACGTTCTTTGTGACTCCTGATTTTTGTCTCCGTATATCTGAAATTTAGGAATTCATTCAGAAGTGTCTAGAAGTGGACCCCAGTAAGAGGCCCACTGCCAGAGAGCTACTTTTCCACCAGGCTCTGTTTGAGGTGCCTCTGCTGAAGCTGCTGGCAGCTCACTGCATCGTCAGCCATCAGCGTGAGTGTCCTCTTTTGTCAAAACCGATGGTGTGTGTGATGTGGCTTTTTTAAAAGTGTTCATCAGGAATAGCCACAGCTTTTCAGCAGATTGTTATTTGGGCTTTGCATGTGTTAGTACAATCTAGTTAAATCTGATTTTTTTTTTTTTTTTTTTGTAGATATGATCCCTGAAAATGCTCTGGAGGAAATTACCAAGAACATGGACCTCAATTTGGTGATTGTGGAGAGGAAGGAAGTGCAGCTTAAGTAAGTCATCATGCAGCTTTCAGTCATGAGAACAATCAGTAGGACTGAGCATGGGAAGACTAAATACAGTAATGCTACTAATGTAAAAGCTATAAATATTCATGTAATAATCACTACAATTTCAAATGTTCATCTTACGTCGTCTGTGCTAATCTGTTTTATTTAGCTCTTGTGCTTTTTTAGAATGTGTTGAATAAACCAGCTGTACTTCAACAGGCTTTCCCAGTTCCCTGCTCTGGAACTCGACAAGTTCCTTGAAGATGTAAGGTAAGAACCATCAAAAAATAAAGTTTACAGTGTGGGAGTTGTGTTTTTGCAGCATGCATTGTCTTGTCCGAAAGCATATTAAACTGAAATGAGGTTCTTGTATGCTGGTAGGAATGGGATCTATCCGCTGACGGCGTTTGGCATTCCATGCCCACAGCAGCCCCAGCAAGAAACAGTGAAGTCCCCCATCGTGCCACCCTCTGTCAAAACACCCACGCCAGAACCTGCAGAACTCGAGACCAGAAAGGTGAGGAACGGAATGAAGAAAGTGCAGGGGGAGGGATTTGAACATTTTGTAAGAGCCTGATGCCATATTTAAGAAATGGTGCCTTCTGTACAAATTCAGGAGCTCCATTTACTTGCAGAACACGGTCAGCCAGTAGTTATTTGGCTGGAGCTTTGCAGTAAGATGAGAGTGGATTTGGTTGTTGTCTGATTTAATTAATGGCACACAGATGGAATCTGGGACTTGACCCTCGCCTTTAGTGTGTATTGTACCTCAGCTCTAAGTAGCATTTTTCAAACGAGAGAGATTTTTTTAGAACATCATCTCCCATGTTCTGATGTCAACATGACAATGAGTGCACACTGTAGTGGCCTTATGGAACTTGATGTTGACATGAGATGCTTCATAATTGTATTAATAACAATACAATAACAAACATCCGAACATCAGCTTGTTGTCTGTGCTGCATAGTAGAGTCAAGAGTGTGCTGATGAGCTTGTATGCTGTGTTTTTAGGTGCTTCAAATGCAGTGCAACATTGAGCCTGTGGAAGAAGGTGCCAAACATCATGTGAGTTTGTTTTTACACTTTGATCATGTGCTGTGGATCAGAAATGCAATCATGTGCTTGTGAATCATTAATATATGTATTTTCCCCCCCTGAATAGCTGACCTTACTGCTTAAATTGGAAGATAAGCTGAACAGGCATTTGAGTTGTGATTTGGCACCAAGTGAGTATTCTGTGTACTCGAATATTCTTAATACTTTGTGTCAATATTTTTTGCTTCTGTACTCCTATTCCCCCCCTTAGTTTTTTTTCCCTCGTGTATACCCTGTAGCAGTAACCAGGTCATTTTGGTTGCTGTTCCTTTTAAGAGTGTTGTTTGGATTTGGTGCTCTGTCCTGTGTCTAGTGGTGCAATGGATCATAAAACTCACAGTTCGGATCGGATCACGGTTTTAAGTCACGGATAGGATCAATTTTCGGATCAGCAAAAAAATAAGACAAATTTAACTCTCCATTTATTCATTTAAGTATTTTTGCCCATTAAAAAACATTCAACTCAAGACTCATTCCACACTATTATATAAAAAC
>JBBPDB010000153.1:2636229-2651148 GCA_037974465.1 Brachypetersius altus
GAACGATAGTGAGTAGGGCCCGGCTGCACGATACGACATCGAGAGCGGCCCCGGCCCAGAATCTCGCCCCCCACCCCTTCCCCGCTTTACAAACGACTTTCCGCGTGTCTTTCGTAGATGTTTTTTTTCTTTTCGAATCTTTGGATCACGTGCGTGCCGAACCGTGGAGAGAGATCGGTTCGGATCACGGATCAACAGTGATCCATTGCACCACTACCTGTGTCCCATTCAAAATCTACTCCGTGCTGAAACAGATTTTATAATAATTGTGTGAACTTAAATTGAAACTTAAATGTTTATATGCTACATCAAACACTTTCTGGAAACTTTTAATATCTGCAACTGTGTCTACAGATGAGAATGTGCAGGAGTTGGCCGTGGAGCTGGTCCAGCTTGGCTTCATCAGCGAGGTAAGCTCCTCAGCGCTAATCTGGTCTCATTTCAAGCTAGTATTTGTACCTTAAGTCACATTCAGGTCCTGGTCCTGTATCACAATATCCTGACTTATTGTGTGCTTTCATCGTTTTGGTTTTTTTCTATTGGAGATGTGTTGCCATGTCACTGATGTTCAGCTTTAGTTTGACTATTTTTATTTTGAAATCCAAATTTGTTTTAAGCTCCTTCGGTAGCTTTTTTTTAATGTGACATTAACAGATACCACCCACGTTTTGCCTCCCACGCCCTTTGATCCTCCAGGATCTTCATTTGATTGACAGAGCACTGTGGGCGATGCTGACATAACGTGTCAGCCTAGAGCGATTTATCATGAAAAGCAGGCCGCTTAACCATTAAATATTTTGGAGGGAAAAACTGGCTCATCTTTGTGGTTTTTTTCTTTTTCTTTTTTTTTTCCTCTCCTCCTGGAAAGTAGATCTTGTCCTTTATGGAAAAATATGTGCACAATTTTGACAAAATCATGTTTTGAGCATCAGGATAACAGCCAGTTCTGTATTCAGAATCAGTACAGCAGTATTTTGTGGGTACACGGTCAGTATTTCTTCATTTTCTTTGACTTTGAGTCTGCTTATACTAAACAGTATCAACACTGTGCTTTATTAGAGAAATAAAACCGCATAATGTAGAAGTGCACCCATGTTTTTTTCAATGGATAGTTTGGAATTTGGACACATATGGAAAAATATCTTAACACAATCCTAAAGACACAAATCTTACTCTGATCAACAATTAAAGGGTCAGTTATGTTGTATGATTGGTGTTCTGGTTATTAGCATTATGCATCTATTCTTTTATATTATTCTATTATACAAATAGTGCGTAGTGAAGTTGCTGCCAATAACCGGCTTAATAGGCATTATGCACATAAAACTTGGAATTTGGTAAGTGCCCCAAATACATATCTTTATATCAGAATTCATTCTAACTTTTCAAACCACTTTAGTTGGTGCAAATTACATGTTAGCCCCCTCCATTTACAACATATAGCATATGGGCCTTTACCTCCCATGACTAATATAGAGGGAGCTAATTATGGAAGGTGCACATGGAAACTGAAGAGAAATAATGGAAGTAGTGAATGTGGGTAAACTCTCACAGTTGCCCCTGTGATCAGAAGGTTGTGGGTTCGAATCCCAGGACTGCTAATGGCATCACTGAAGTACCCTTGAGCAAGGTACCGTCCCCACACACTGCTCCCCGGGTGCCCGCTGCTTCACTTGGGTGAATGGGTTAAATTCAAAGAACAATTTCACACTGTTCACACTGTGTGCTGTGGTGTGTTCACATATGTCAAATGGACACTTTACAGATACAAGGTGAATTCAACAGTGGGAAATATCTTCAGAAATGGAAGATATTTTTTGCTAAACTGCAGCTTTTGTTTCTCCTTTTCACGTAAAGATGATCAGTCTTTACATGAACCGTACTACATAACCGAGCCATAAACATGTGATAGTCGAGGTTTGGCGTGGTTACGTCGATGTTATGGAGCAGAGTTCTCCGTAGCAGATGTCTGTTACTGAGGGATAAGCAAAATTGAATTATCTTAGCTAACTGGTGCTTGAGTGCAGTCATTTGTCCAACTTGGCTCTTGTTTGAAAGCTGATGCCACACCATCTGTGTAGCTCTCCCACTCATGCGTTTTTCCTGCTTATTTTCCTTCCTCCCCTCCTCTTCCATTTCTCCATTCTCTGGATACAACCATTTATCTGTTAGCTCTGAAATGTGCAGATTTGTTGATTGTGCAGTACTGTTGATTTTGTACTGGTCATTTAGTCAAACAAATTAGTCTTAACTCATTACTGTAAAAGCGTTTTTATATTAGCTTGTCTGTAGTTGCAGATGCTGCATTTGGAACTGAGACATCTTGCATCACTACACATTATTTTAACTTTCACATGCTATGCTTCTTTGCACTGCTTTTTGTGGAGCAGTGATTTATAAAATGATTGAGAGTCAGCTTAAATGGCAGTAGCCCGGCATGTTGTGCCTTTACAGCAAAGACATGTGAGCCTTTCAGAGCCAGAAATAGTTGCTGGAACGAAAAAAGGCTCACATCCTGTTTTTAGGTCATTCAAGAATTTAGCTGGAAGCTGTTGGTAGCAAGTAAACGAGACACCCTCATGCTAGCTGACTGGTACACTGTGCATGTTTGTTTTGGTTATGCTAAATGCTGCTATTGCTATTAGTCAGACAGCATTTCCTGTTAAAGCAGGCAGCCTAATGTAGTACACTAAATGGACAGAAGTTTTGGGACGTCTGACCATTACGCCAATAAGAACTTTAATGACCTTGCATTCAAACACAGAGGTCAGACACTGATGTTAATCAATAAGGTCTGGATCACAATCTCCATTACAGTTCATCTTAAAGTTGTTGGCTAGGGTTGAGGACAGAGCTGAGTATGGGCCAGTCAAGTTCTTACACACGGAACTCAATCCAGCCATGTCTTTATAGAGCTCTCTTTTGAATAGAAAAGGTTCTTAAGCATTAAGATTGACCTTTACTGAATGTTAGGGACCTAGCCCAAATCCTGAAAATGTAGTGTCCTTTAGGCATTGACCCTGAACTGTTGCTTGCAGTGCCAGCAAATGGATTTATTTGTTTGTCTGTGCCCTGTAAGAAGTTTTCTTCTGCTTTTATGCTTCATTAAATTTTTGTCCTTGTTTTTTCTCTTGCCTGTTGTGTTTTGCTGTGATTTGTTTGCCTCTCACTCTCTACTCTTCTTCCTCTGTCCGAAGGGTGATCAGCCACGTCTGACCACAGTGCTGGAGGAAGCCTTCTCGAAGTTCTACAGCCGGAATGGTTCTCTCAACCCTGTTACTGTTTCCTCATAGCGGTGGATGGGGCGGTCAGCACTGTTTTCTCCACCGCTTCTCATCCTCACGCTCTGGACGGGACTCTAGTGCTTCATCGCTCAGTAGACTGGGTGAAAGCTTTGCAGGGATGGATCAGGAGCCCCCTTCCCCTCAAAAAAAAAAAGATTCCTGCGCTCTGTTCTTCTCACCGCTGTAGGTGGCAGAAGCTGTTGCCTGATATTTGTGTACATTTATTCTCTCAGTGTAGCCATCTGCTTCAAAAGAAGAAAAATGACAAGGTTGTTATTTGTCAGTATTACAAGCTGTTTTTTTTTTGTTTTTTTTTGGGGGGGGGGTTCTTATAGTATCTGGTGGGACGGGTCTTTTCTTATAATTTCTTTTTCCCCTTTTTGATGCACATTGTGTGCATATAATTGCATCACGTTTGAATTGGTCTCTTGTCCTGCTCTACCCAGAGTCTTTTCTTATTTAAAGGAGAAGTAGCCCAGCGTTTATGGCTTTAACTAGTTCTCATGAAACATAAAGTATGAGCTGGTTGTTGTCTTACCTTTTAAAGGTGCACTAGTTAGGATTGTATTTTTCATTTTGTTTAAATTCTGTCAAAAAGGCCATTAATCTGATGCAAACATTACACGAGCATCACTAAGCCAGCATTTCCTGTTGTAAGTGTACGATGGGTACGAATACAGTTATTGTTACAGTTGCTTCATGCGCATTAAAACGATGAGCAATTGATCTATGACCATCAAAAAGTTCAACTTTAGGTTAACAAAATTGCTGTAACTCCAAATGTTAGAGCACCTTTTCAAGGTAAACAGTAACTTTGGTTCAATTTTGACCTACAATGCAACATTAACTTAAGCCAATACTGTGAAAGGGAGGGGCTGTCAGTGTTTGGGTGGGGGATAAAATGCAGATTATTTATCTACATTATATACTTAAGGACTATCTTAAAGCGTGTTTCACTCTCAACGTTGTGGCAACTATTTGTGAATGTATGCTCTCGTTTGCTGTATCATTTTTTTTCCCCATCTAAATGGTGTGTGCGGAAAGGGCAGTTGGTTTGACCATTTTTATCTCCCCAACTCATGATAAATGAGTTTCTATACATTAATATTCTACACCATATATTATTTTTTAATATGTGCCTTCTATAGACAAAGAAAAGATCAGTCCTTGTTTAGATGGCAGTTGTTCAAACGTTTTTATGAATCTTTAGTTGCTGGTTACTGATATGCGGTTTCTGTTCGTTACACGACAATACATTGGTTCTTTAGACATGCATGCATGTATAAATATCTGAGTTGATCCTTTAAAGATGTCATTCTGCATTTTACTTTTGAATGCAGAACCTGTTTTTTGGGGGGGTTTTTGCCTCAGAATAGTCAAAGTGGGTCTGATTTATGAGATTCAAAACAGTGTTTTAGAGGATGAAGTCTTGAAACCCAACTGCAGGCGTCATGCATATCAATGTTTCCCAGCAATTGGTATTTGGTGGAAGAAAAAGGTCAACACCTAGATCCTCTCTTATCTGATGGCTCCAGTTTTCTGCAGGATTGCACATTTCACAGCTGGTTTTTTCCACATATACTGTATATTAAACCATGTGACTGTGGTGCACTTCTGAACAACAGATCTTAAGGAAATCCCTTGAACTACTTTCCACCATTTCAGAGCTGGCCAAATTCAATTGTGAAAAAGTGACTTCTAATTTATATCTGATGTTTGTAGCAAAATCATAAGCTGAAATTGTCTCATATTTACTGTGACTGTATGTAGACTTCACTTTGGTCACCAACAGAGAATGGCCTTATGGGTTCAGACTGAGGAAGTTTCCTGAACGAGTAACTTGATCAGTTGGCCAATCAACCACTTGGTCAAATTGGGTTAATTTTCTCAAACGTGTAAATATTATAGGTGCCCTGTCCATTGGGTTATGTTAAGATTTTTTAGAGAACTGAGAGAAAACCAGAAAGAAGAAAACCTCTTTGCCCAAAACCATTGACCAGAATGTGAAGAGCAGGGTTTTAGTTGTTCTGATGTTCACCACATTCAGTCTTTACTTTTGTGCACCAGCCAAACACCTGACCGTGAGAGTAGCCGGTGACTCTTGTGAACCTAAGAAATCGACGTTTAATGTCAGTTTGTAGTAAATTTCGGAAGACTCGACAATTCTCTGAACAGTCATCTTGACAGTAGCTTGTATCTGCTTTGACTACACAATTCCTCTTCTGTATCTTTTTAAAAATTGCACCATTTCTTGATATAAAGATGACACTTGCAGCACGCCCGATTGTGAGTCTGTCATATTTTGAAGGTCTTCGTTACATTATATATTTAGTGAAAATGCTGGAAGAAAACAGTAGCTCTTGCACAAATACACAATAAAACATCAAAACTGGCAATTATTTTGTTATTCAAAAAAAAAAAATTCCAAAAACAATCATGTTACATAAATCGGCATGCAGACCAACACAAATAATTCAGTATTTCATTTTTGTTTAAGGGAAAAGTACATCAAGCCAGAAAAATAAATATCTGATTAAAAAACAACCCCATTGACACATAAAAAGGCAACAGGTCCAGAGACATGAAAACCTACAAACATTTTTTTGGGAGTCCATTTCTTTACAATGTGTATAATGTAAAAAGGAATACAAAACCGTACAAAGCACTTATATTCACAGAACTGACAATATGTATTGGCTTTTTTTTTTATATAAATTAAGTCTGTCTGGATATTGTGTTGAGGCACAAAAGCACATCATGAGCCACTTGGGCCGCTGTTCTCATGAAAATAGTCCTGGCCTCTTAACTTCACCGTCGCAGATCATTGAGGTCAGGGAAATCCAGCTGTGGTCCTAGAGAGGGCTGGGCATCGAAATCCAAAGCTTTTATGGTACAGACTATTCAATAGTAAATGACAAATTTCCGTTACTAAGCAGTCAGACTTAACCAGCGTCTGTGAGCCAATAGGCTTCACAGTTCAAAAATCTAACCAGAAGCCAAAATTACATTCCATTTGCATGTTATTAATGTCTCTGCTTCGTGATTATCCTGCAATCTGTTGGTGTTTGTACATAAGCCCACTTCCAGCACCTCACACATTAATAATTTAAGACAGTCTTTATTTTAGAAGACGGTACTGAAAAAGTTTCCATATTGTTCAGGGATCGGCATCACAGTCAAAGTATTTGTATCTAAATCTTTAAATGACACCCAGCCCTAGTCCAGGAGCTTCATAGTCACAACTGTTGCCATAATATTGGCCTTGCAATAGTGATACCTCAGGAGGCTGAAGGCAAATACGCCTCTAAGCAAGAAATCAGTCAGTTTGAGGATGCTGACCAGCTCAGATGTCCCACATGTGTTTGTACAGGTGCTGTGGATGAAACTATGTTCACATGATCCAACAAATATGAATAATTACGATGGAAAATAAAACATTCCAATCTTTAGGACTGCACAAAAGATCTTTTCCCATCATTTTAAAGAGTCCCTTTTTTCAAATTGCAGTTTTAATTCATGACGAGTTTTAGGTGGGAAAACGTAACCCAATAAAGCAAAGGGGGGGAGCAGCATTTACATTTTCAGTAAAATGGATATCCTGGTTATTTTTGTGTAAAAAAAAAAAATCATACAAAACATATTTGCAATAAATTGAAGTTGCGATATGGGTTAGAAAAAATCAGCAATTAGATATTTTCCCCAAATTATTTTGTTGTATGATGTTTTTTCATCCATATGGTGCAACCCCACCCATATCCTACATTTTATATTTGTATTTTTTATTTTAATGTCAGCTTATGTCCCAGAAATGTTCATAATGAATGAAATAATGAATTATTTTAATCCATTAGAATTGCACAAACTGTTCTTGTGACCGTGCTTTTAAGACCGATATATGTAAATGACCACTGTTCTAACTGGCTGGGTTATGCCTCACTTAAACAATAGTCTGAGCTGAAACTTCAAAATGAATGGGTGGGGCTAAACTGCTGCAGGTGGATTAATGGAAATACTAGCGATGCACAGATATGGGGGCAGATGCTTATATCAGATTCTTCCCACAATCAGATCTGCTGATACATTCACTTTAATAAAATGTAGAAAGTGGGATTAGATCCACCTGGATCAGAACTGCAGAGAACTGTGAAGCTGTGTTATTTATTGTTTATTTATTTATAGTTTATTATTTATTATTATACATTGTATATTTTCTACGGAGTGATTCAGGGTTATAACTTGCATGTTGTATGTGTATAACAAAAAGATAAATGCTAGTAAAATGAATTAAAATGCAGATATTTGAGCACTGTTACCCAGCAAATACCTACCATGATTGTGCATCCCTAGCTTTTTTGTTTTTGCAGGTTAGTTTCCATATATGGACTATAGAGTTAATGGTATGTTGAAACTTTAACAACATTTACAGACATCAAATTCGTTTCTTCATGAAAGAGCACATTAAGGAGCTCATTGACTTTTCGGAATGGGAAAATCATCAAGTTGTGCTGTACCTCGTCTTTCCAGGACTGCAGTTGGACTCCCCTGATCTCGGTGGTCTTCACAAAGCGGGTCCTGAAATTTCTGAAACAAAAACCCTTTCTGATTGGCTCCTTGCTGTTAGAAAGAGCAAGTCTGGAGGTGTGTTTAGGATGTTTTGTTTTTTTTAAAAAAAAGGTGAGTGTTGCTTTTGTCAATACTTCCGTAGCACCACAAATCAGTACAATCAGCTTTGTGTACTCAAGAACCACTGGCTCCAAGAAAGGTCTTCTTAATCTCCTTGCTGTCTCAGAGTTGTAAACGTGACAGCTCTAAGCTTGCTGGAGGCTGCTGGCGTTGTCAGGGAAGCCCAGGCACACCGTCTGACCGGCAATCTGGACAAAATGTGTCGCCGTCCGTCTGGACGCGTAAGATCCAGCTGATCAAAAACAGCTTAGAAAAACAAAAGGCCTCCGTTTTGTCTCGTGTCGTCATGTCTATTTCTTAAGACACTGGTACATAAGCCCTCGGGGGTTCAGGACGTAGCGCTCCGAGTTCAGGAACTTGAGGTATTGCGGCACGGCTGAGCGCGGAGCTACGTAAGACATGCCTGGGGCGACTGCCATGACCTCCGCTATCTTCTGCTTCATCTCCTTGATCTCCTGGTCCTGCTTCGCGAGTTTAACTGCAAAGGACAAAAACATTTAAGCTAAATGAGCTGATGATCTTGCTGCAACATGATGCCACACTTTTCTGTTCTTCACTGAACAGATATTACTATGTGGACATTCATAATTAGCTTGTAAATGAAAAGAAGCATGATATATATATATATATATATATATATACTTCTACTCCAACCACAAATGTATTTAGTAGAAACTACTGAGAAGCTGAGTAAGCTATAATAGAACTTTGGGAATGAAAAACGATCTTTATTCTGTATATAAATAGAATGGGGGCAACGTATGATAAAATTCTACACTCTAATGTATTAGCAGTGTATTTGTAGTGTATTTTAAACTGGAAAGTCAATATGTAGGGACTCTAAACAAGCACTTATAATGGGAGAATATGAATAATGAATAATTTGTGTATTTATATAGAAACTTGGGACAGTTGGACAGTTCGGGTCTTGGTTCTCCATATGTAGAATTTTATTCCCATTTTTTTTGTTGTATCCAATTCCGGCAGCTCAGTTCCCCCCAGTCACACCAGCATGGAAGAGTAAACTTGCCAACACATGACTGGACAGTTGGCTGCACTTGGAGGATAATGGCTAGAAAAATGACAGCTTCTAATGGTTGAAGTAGATTCAGAGTTCTGAATAAAACATGGTTTTAAGTAAAGAAAAATGGTCCCCATGCTGCTGACCTTGGGCTATCTCCAGTTGCCTCCGGGCATCGCCCAGTGCGGAGAACAGATCCAGTTTGAGGCGGGTTTCTGCGCTCAGGTTGTACTCCAAGTGCTGAGCCTTGTCCTGCAGGGAGGAGAGCGCTGAAAGCAAAGCGTCGGCTTCCTGCTCCGTACATCTGTGCTTCTGGAGGCTCTGAGGACAAGCAGGCAGATGCTGTGGATCAGATTCACGCCTACTCAAAGCACTATTCAAGCTGGATTAGCTCTACCTGGGCAGGTGCTGTAATTTTAGTCATTTCTACCTGGGGAGCTTTCTGATTTTTATTCGGTATGAAACTGCAGTGTGTAGTTTTTACAGTCTGACAGTAATAACTGAGGAGTGATTTGAATCCAGTATGAATCTACAGTGTGTGTAGTTTTTACAGTCTGATTAATAATTGGGGAGTCATTTTAATCCAGTTGGAATCTGTAATGTGTAGTTATAACTGTGATCTAAATCCGGTATGAATTTGTAGTGTGTGGTTATTACAGTCTGACAGTAATAATTGGGGAGTGATTTTGATCCAGTATGAATAATGGAACAACATTGTGGTGTGTTAACTGTTACTGAGTACTTCATCCTGTACTAAGTACATCACAGAATCTCTCCTGGTAAAACGAATCCAGCTCCAATAGTGCTTACACAGATCCAGTATGGATGCACAAAGGTTTTTATGATCTGAAACTGCCTGGCAACTCATTCTGAATGTAGCTTTGGTGCTCTGTTTGACCACTCTGGACATTCTGTGTACAACTGATGCAGTTCTAGTTGGCTTTGGGTGTCAATATGAGTGCCGTTGTAAGAACCAATGAACAAACTATCAGCCTGCCTCAGTCCAATCAGAAATGCAGAATCTTTCATAAGTTTGTCCAGAGACGAGCTCGAATGGTCATAATGTGTTTGTGTTTTGTAAGTTATTCCAAACAAAAGCGACCGTGGAGGAAATGCTAGCGTTCTCAGCGATGCAGGATGGGTAGCCAGGCTAAACTTATCAAATGTTTAATGGTCCACACTCCTTCACTGACCTCAAAACACACATCAGTGCTTCAGTCTCCAAATGTTTTACATGTAAGTGTTTAGCTTTAGGGGCCAGTGCAGCAGTGCGTAACAGTGCATGATGTGAAATGCAATAATCCAAACACATCCGGTTAGAAAGCAATGAGTTTAAAGCACAAAAAAGAGCAAATCTGCAGCATGACTGTCTGTGAATTCAAATGGACCAAGAGGGGACACTCTTGAGTGCATTTATAGCACTTATATGAGCTATAAAGAGCCTTATTTCCTTTTTTCCCCATTAAATGGCATTGTGTACTTTATTTGACTTTGATAAACACTTCACACATCAACCATTTATAAAGTGAGACAGCTTTAGGAAAAAATACTGATTTATATTGCAAAAGAACTGCAGGTTTCTGAAAAGCATGCTTTACACACACACACACACACACACACACACACACACACACACACACACATCACCATCACTAGACATGAATGGCACAAACAACAGAAAATGAAATCAAAATTAAAAGCACAACCATAAGCACCGCACAACAAACAGAGCTGGTGGAGGCGCTGCCTCGATAAAGGCACTCAGACCACAAACGCAGCAACAGGCTCAAAATCATTCCAACGACACCAAGCCACCAACATCCACAGATGCCACGCACAAAGGATGGGAACACACAAAACCACAAACAAACATTACAACTACTCAAGAGGTGTTTCCAAAGTGTTTGTGAACCACACATTTTTGTTTTACCTCCACTTCTTTTTCTAGAGCTAGAACTCGATTCTCTTTCCCCTGATAGTCCAGCTGTAGTTGTTTGTACTCTGTGTCTAGATCTCTAGCTTTTTTCTTTAACAGCTGCATTTCAGTGTGTTCCTGCCTAGTGGATGGGAAAAAATACAGCAGTTTGAACTGACAGCAAAATTGCTTCACGGACTGCTCTGCACACATTGAAGGAAACTTTATTCGACTGAATTGGCTTCTTTTGAGAGATTTTAACACACATCAGGCAAAGGTCAATCGCAAAATGAAAAGAGAGGGAAGGGAATATATATATATATATTTAAGGGCGAGCAATTAAGCAAGCAACAGTGTTTAAAAGGTAAGGATTCTTTTATGCATGGCTGCATTCGTTTGGTATCATTCAATTCAATTCAAAAAACTCTATTTGTCCCCGAAGAGCAATTTAAATTTCGTACCTGTTTGACGCACTGCGGAGTAAAAACGCCGCCTCGTCAAATTTTTGGGATCGGACGTCGGCGAGCTGTTTTTCCACCGAAACTCTGCTCTCGGTTTCTGCTCTGGTTTTCTTCTCCAGCATGGCACAGCTCTGTTTGTCCTTCTGCCTGGATTTTGTCAGATACTGGAGCCTGGAACGGAGAGCAAAGGGAGATTAGGAGGCACAGCAGAAGACTCCACCAGAAGATTAAATGAGCTGTAAGAAAAGTAAAGAATTGAAAGCAGATTATTGTGCCCAGGCAATTCTTTCATTCTCTCCCAGTTTTAAACAATGAGATGCTGAAAGTTAGTACTTCTGTCCTGCCATACGAACCAAATGTATTAGTAAATGAGACACATTTACATTTACGTTCAACTCACTTTCTGTATGGACAGTTTAGAGTCCGCACTTTTCACTTTTTCCACTTGTTTCAATGCATTTACATGAAACAAGATTTAACATCCATCCACTATAACCATCCATTATCTGAACCACTTATCCTTAACCAGGGCTGCTGGAGTTTATCCCAGGGTCATGAAATAGATGCTAGTCCATCCAGAACTCAAACTATTCAAAACATAATGACTACTATAATACATAATACATATATCTACTCATTCTCTCAACCCCTTTCAACCCCTTACACACCAAGTCTATCACTCAGTGCCGAAAATCATTCTATTTTCTGTGAAAAAGTTGGTTAGCTCTCTCTGGCTGCATGTTGGGAAACACAACAGCTCATGATTTTTTTTTTCAAAGTAATTACCATCCGTAAGCCTTCATGTATCACATCAATGCTCACCATGAAAAATGGAAATGTTCCGGTGAGCAGGTCACCCTTTAGGTGCCGAGAGCTTTTACTGATCTTATGTTTTTCATTACAGTGCACCAGCAAACTGGAATTTATTACAGGACACTTTAAAGCTCGCTTGTGTAATTCAACCATTTAAACTTCATTATTTAGTATTTCTTGGCTTTAGTTACTGGGTGCTGTATGAGTGTAGTACTGACTTCGAAACAGAGCAGAGCCTAGGTTGGATATGAGTTGGGACTGTACTGGAAGATGTTGACAGTGAAGATGTTGGGGGTGAATTAGGGCAGATTATTTTGTCAGCTACTCCCTACTACAGCCCAGCCCACCAAAACCAAGCTCTCTTTAGTGCCTGACCTTCTAACAGTGATCAAACTAGTGTCAGGTGACCTATTAAAATCAGGTTTCCCAACAAATCCTTTAAATGGTAGCACTTATAAATAAGACGTGTAGAGTGAAAAGCTTATCACATATCATCCCAGCTCTTAAAATGATCTCTAAATTGCTAATGAACCTTTGCATTATGTGAAGGTCCTTACCTTTTAAAAGATTTTTCTTACTTGCACTTTAATTAACAAAATTCATTTTACAGGTAAATAAGGTTTTTTTTTTTTTTTTAACAATCTCTGAATGGTATCATAGAAGAGGGCTCACTTGTTTTGCAGCAGTTCATTTGCGTGTCTGAGCAGTGAGACTTCGGGCCGCAGGCTGTTCTCGCTGTTGGTGAGGTTACAGATGTGACTGCGGAGCTCCTGCTCGTTCTGTCGGCTCGTCTGCAGCTCTACCTTCAGTTTTCTCATTTCTTGCTCCAACCTACACCCAACACGAAAGAGCGAAGGTATTAAAGGTGTAATGCAACAATCTAAACGCCAAAAATCTGCATTACTTTAGAATTAAATGGGACTATAATCAAATATAATGCCATATAATCAACTATTGAAAAAAGAAGCTAAAATAAACTTAATAAATACAGACTAAAATAAGTAATGCCTGGAAGACACATTCTCTGAAGACTCATCTTTTCAGACAGCATCTTCTCTCCTGATGCACTAATCTAATCTTCTTGCTCTACTTCTACTTAAAGAGTGTTAGAGGGTTTCCTCTTATTGAAAGTTGCTCCTTGTTATGTAATGTACTCTAGTTACTTAAGATGAACATGGCTACATCTGCTTTACAATTCAACCTTATAAGAACACATTTTTTATTACTTGGATATTTGTTCAGTATGAGGATTCTGAAGACTCTGGATGTTTGTGCTCCTGTCTACTGCATCTGCGCTGGAGCTGATGGCTTTAGCGTTTTTTTGCTTCTTCTCCCCTTTGCTGGTACTGATGCTCACAGAGCTCCTCTGCACTTTCGCCTGGGAGCCCTTGGAAGCTTTCTGTGCTTTAGCACTCGGGTCCTCCTGAGGTAGGTTTTCAGAGGTGTCCGGCAGAGACATTGAAGCTGAACGCGCTTCAGCTCCATGAGGCTTGGACCCCGGAGGCTGAGGGTTGGAGTCTCTGAGCTTTGTGTCCCCCGAGTCTCTCTCAGTCCTGCCTTGAAGCCTGTGGAGCTGGAAGCAGTCCTCCAGGTCCTGCTTGTCCTCTGATACGATGGCATCGTTTTGACATTGGTATTGCATGGGCCCTGGTTTGGTCCTCCATTTGGATTCTAAAGAATAATTTAAGACAGCATGTCAAATATCCACACAAGAGGCCACAAAATATCACATCACAATTAAATGGGAATTTTTTGTTGTTCTTAATAATTTGATATTTGAATTATAGCTCGTCAATACAACCCAAATCTTGGCACCACATTTGTGCTTGTGTCTGCATAAACACTTGAATAGTACCTATGGGTGGTCCCACGGAAGTCGTGTATACTGATAAACTAGGTAAAAAGGGCTGATATATCATGTCACTCAAGACTTTTTTTTGTTTTAACAATACTCACACTGTCTGGAACTGGAAACTGACCAGAAAACTACTTTTTTTTTTTTAAAAATCACTTCTAAATTTTGATTGATATTTTGAGAATATAAGGTACACCACTTACAATGTGATTTAGGAGTAACACAGTCAGCCATCTTTAGTTAATTATCAGTTCATTATTTTAGCCAACTTTAGATAAAATACAACTCATTTCATCCTATAACATTGTGTTATTTTGCCATATATTCTATCTATGTCTTAATTTGTAGAATCAAGATAATTGTGTTTTATGGTTTAACATTGGTGCATCCCTAAAAAGAAGGAGTGAGTAAAAGAGAAGCTGTCCTTGCCTTCCACCCCCAGTTTTGGGTAGAGTTGTGTGTACGGAGGTAGGGGCTGTTGAAGGAGATGCATGTGCAAGTCACTGTCACTCTGAACCGCTTTCTGAGTGCGAAGCTTGAAGATGCTGGAGAAGTAGCATGTTGCATCAAATCCCATGTACACTAGCGGATAACCAATGCTGAAAAAAAGGATCATTAGAGAAAATGTAACATAAAGCATTATCTGGCTTTTTTTTTGGGTCTTTTTTGGATCTATACACACTAAGAGCAATTGTACTGTTGATATTGTCTAGATAGTGTCTCGGGTCTGATATCCACTGTCTGCACTTTAGACATGTATTGCTATTGTGTAGTTTTGTTTTTATGTATCGTTACTATATTATATAGTTACAGGGCTGATAGTGGAAAAAATTCCTGAGCCTGAACTTTTTTCCTTGCCCCCGAGGTGAGTAGGGGTGGGGGTACTA
>JBBPDB010000153.1:2651248-2663689 GCA_037974465.1 Brachypetersius altus
ATCTATTTGACACAGACAAGGCCCGCCCCTTCCCTACTTCTGATTGGCTCATTGGCTAGTATGTGTATTGTTTGAGTCGTTGAGCATCTCAGATCTAGAGAAATGACAGATATCCGTGAACCTGATTTTTTTTCCCCCGCAGCAGTACACCGGAAATCCAGCATGGTGCCGGAACGCTATCACCCCTGTAGTTACTATGTGATATTGTGACTGTGTGGTATTGGTAATGTTTAGGGTGAGTCGCGCTAATGTGGGACATTTTTTGTATTTTTGACTTCTGTAGTGTATTACGATGTTAAGCCAACATGGTAAATACAAAATACAAATAATGTCCCACATTAAGGCAACTCACCCTATTATTAGTATGTATTGTAATTGTGTGATATTGCTGGTGTGTATTGTTATTGTGTGGTATTATTAGCGTGTATTGTTAGTGTGTAATATTCTCTGATATTATTAGTATGTATTGTTATTGTGTGGTATTACTAGTGTTTGTTATTATGGTATAGTATGGTATTGTTACTGTGTGTATTGTTATTGGGTGGTATTGTTATTGTGAGGTATTATTAGTGTGTGGTACTGCTATTGTGAGGAATTAGTGTGTACTGTTATACAATTACTATTTTATGTTATAAAATTACTAAATCAAGACAGGGTTTCCTTTGGTAATATGTGAAACAGTATTGTCAGGAAAAGAAATGACTAAAATACAGTCCTAAGAGCGTTCATGTTAATGAAATAATGTCCTGGCCTTTGAAATGCAGGACTTACCAGTGTGCAGCAAAGAGGTGGGAGAGGTTGGCATATGGATTCTTAAGGTCTCTCAGTCTGAGAGACGCCTCTGTATATACAAGGAGAATCCATAAGGTCACAGTGGACATGCAAATGCCCTTCTCTGGAAAAGCAAGAAAAGGGCCAGAGGCAAAATTAATTTTCATCCATCCATATCACATAAATATCACTTTATGTGTCTCTTTCAAAAACCTGTATTCTTTGCCCTAGGGTCATTGAAATGTGAGGTGGGCTGTATGGAAAAATGTAATTATCACAATACACAAACTTTTTGGAATACAAGATACATCACAGTGTGCACTTTTTCTGAAATCTCTTTCTGAAGTCTCTACAGATCTTTCATGGACTGCACGAAATTAAAGAAGAGTCATTGTGTTCTTTTTGAATGAAACATCCAGTTGTTTTGTATTCTTCAAGTACACACAATATCATACGCACAGTAAAGCATATGGATGGGAAATATGATATTGCTATGTTGCCCAGCTGCAGTTAAAGGTCAAATGACAACTAGGATATTTCTTTGCTTACCTGTGTGCCATATGTAGTTGAGTAAGACATATGTGCTGGCAGCGAAGAAGAGCCAGTGTAGGGGTACAAAAATTAAGCAGAATATGTCCAGGGTAAACGCTGCACACACAAACACCACACAGATGGCCTGGACAAGAAACAAAAGGTACTGAGGAATATACCATACTGCGGTGTGATGACTACTGATATCAGTGATTATACTGATTTGACCTGTTACTATCAGTTATATTGGATTTAGTAGAGTAATCCTCATTTAATAATGACCACATGCCTATAAGTAATATAATTCTTATTGTAACACATTTTTACATAAGCCAAATAACTGAACGTAATATGCTATGCACAGTCTATTAAAGAGAGTAAACTACTTTATTGAAGAGACAAATTAGCTTTAAGGACGAAAGTGTGTACAAATCATAATACTAAATGGGAAAGAATGAGTGTGTCCATTTCTTACAGTAAGAGAGAGAAAAGAAGGAGAATTTTAAATCATGCAATCTATCAAATAAACACTGCTACTTCAATGAGTCAAGTAATTGACTACATACAAATAAACAGTATTTACAAGATTAAAAACTCAATATAAAACACTTTTAAGAGCAAACTGCACCTTGGCAAATCAAACAGCATCAATAGAACAAAGACTGTCAATCCAAGTGGCTTGATTTTGTATTTAAACTGTGCCAAACAATGTATGACTTATTTTTAAAGGCCAACAAACACATTTCAAACACGTGGAAATAAAAGTTCTGAAAAGTGAATGAAAAAAAGTGAAAATGAGTGAAAAATATTTACTGTGTTTTTATATACACATGAATATCCAGTGTTGAGGATACAGCAGAACAGTAAAGTAATTATTCTTTCCTGTAACTCAGAGTTTTATTTTATAATAATTATATATTAAAAGAGTATATATTATATTATATGTTATGCTGTTCTTGTCGTTGTGTCTCTAAGTGTCTGTGCAGTTGTAGCACAAATATTTTCATTGGCATCAAGATTTTGATTGAAAGTAGTGTAACAGATCACTGTATGGATTCTGTAAAAACTTTACAGTAACTAACTGAATTAATTTTGTTTCACGTGTCTAGAAAAATTATTAATCATGTGCCATGCATTTAAAACATAAATGGCATCCAGAATATCTATGCCAGTCCTTTTGTGTCTTTTGTGTCTTTACATGTTATAGTTGACTGCAACCTTGATTGTGTGAATTTAACTGGAGAAACACATTCAACTCAACAAATACCATGTAATCATACAAGTAATGGATATAATCAACAGCTGGCCTAAACAAGCCATTATCTATATTAACATTCACGAACAGCTCTATACACTTTATATTTTATTTCTGAAGATTATTTAAGTAGCTGTTTGTGGTTTTTAAATTGCAGTAGTTAATCATGATTTTACTCAAAGGTAAAGCAAGGATATTGAAATGCCTCTAAATTGAGTTTACTGGGGTTGACTGTTTCTTTCTAATCAAATTCCTTTCCTGTCTAGTTCGTACAGGTACGTCCCACTACAGTTTTGAGTATGTCTCCCAACACTGTTTTTTTTGCGAGTGCTGGTGAAAGTGCAGCACATTCGGTAAATAAAATCACCTACCAGCCCATGACAGTGGAACGTGGTGTAGACGGTTCCGAGGAAAAGCCAACAAGGCCACAAGTATTCCAGTCTGAACTCAAGAATAAAGTCAGCCAACAACACCAAGATCCAAACTATCATGAACTTCAGGAAAGAGTATGCACTGAAAAAAAGACAAATCATAATCACTGGGAAAGAATGGAAGAGAGTACAGCTGCACAATACGGATGAAATATCAGTATCGTGATTCTACTGCTACTTCTTGTGATCAGCTCTTATTGTAATTAAAAATCTGTAAATATTGTTTCAAATAGTTCCATTTACTTCCCCCATCCATACAGTCATGGAAGACCAAGCAACAAAAACAGCACGTTTTCAAATTCAGTTTCGTGATGTCACAAAACACATTTAAATATACCCTCTTACTCTCAGTTTCAGAAGTTACTCCCTTGCACAGCAATAACTGCAACTAAACATTTCATGAAATTGCTGATCAGTTGATGTGTTTCGTCAATGAATTGCTTTAGATTTGCTAGTGTAATTCAGAATTAATTGTTCAAGGATAGTAAGCTGCCCTGGCCCAGATGCAGCAAAACAGGCCCAAACCATGATACTACCACCACCACGTTTCAGCCTACACCACCGGATAAGGCTCTTATGCCGGAATGTAGTGTCTTCCTTTCTCCAAACAACACTTCTCATTTAAAGCAAATAGATCTATTTTGGTTCCAAACATCCGTAAAACATTTTCCTAAAAGTCTTCGGGCTTAGATGTTATCCTGGGTTCCTCATAATCACATGTCTTACAAACTATCACTCGTCTTACTCTTGGGAGTGATCATTATTTTGGTCGGCCACTCCTGGGGAGAGTATTAATGGTCTTTCCACAATTTATACACAATCTCTTTGACTGTAGATTGGTAGAGCCCTGACTCTTTAGAGATGGTTTTATAAACTTTTCCAGCCTGAACTGCTTTTCCGAGGTCCTCAGTGATCTTTGTTTGTGCCCTTCACAAATATGAGACTTAAATAGATCCCTGTTCTTTAAATAAAACAAGACCCTCACTCACACCTGATGATCATTCCATTGACTGAAAAGACCTGGCTCTAATTTTACCTTCAAATTAGCCTCTAATTTTAGAGGTTTATATACTTTGCCATTCACAGATATGTAACACTGGATAATATTTGTCAAAAAATAAATTACTAAGAACAATATTTTTGCCACATTTGTTTATTTGACTTCTTATCTACTTCTAGGACTTGAGTTTGATATTAAAGTCTGATGACATTTTAGGTCATGCAGAAATATAGATAATTCTAAAGGGTTTGTAAACATTCAAACCCCACTCTCATTTCAAACACCTACAGTCAGTTTTTAAAAGCTGGACACATTTTAATATTAAACTAAAATACTGATTAGAATTTTTTATTGCATTTAAATTCTTTTCGTCAAACACATTTCTGTTCTACATTTAGAACATAAACAGAAGAGCGAACAAAAACAATGTGCGCTCTCCTTACTCCTTGCTACGACTGAATCGTCCTTTCTGAACATGAAGTGAACGGAAAGCCTACAGCCCAGCATCCTTTGTTTAAACTTATGAAGCATAATAGAAAGCGAAATGTCGAGTTGAAACAAATAAATAAATAAACAAAACCACTGGGACAAGATGCATATATGATCCTTTAAACAGCATTGACATAATGAACGTACAGCCTATTGTTTTGATTTCCTTTGTTCTTGCGCTCTGTCTTCAGCATCCTTTTGTGTTTGGTAACCATGGCAACGTCTGATTCCCTCAGCTGCATCAGCACCAAATAGCAAGGAGGGCAAGGAGTCTAGCAGGTCATTTTAAATATATATCTTTTTTTTTTCTCCATAAAAACAAACACACTCACTGGATGTGGTCACTACCTGATGAGCTGAATCAGGTATGTGTGTGTGTAGAGAGAAATTAACCAGGCCCTCCAGCACCAGAGCACTAACCTGACGTGTTTGCTATTTATGGAAGGATGAAATCACCTGTGATGCTCACATAGTCTGGTATAAAAGCATATGTTTGATATAAAACACTAACACTTTCAAAAAAATAAACAATATTATTTGAGTATATTTGGAATTGAATCATGAAATCTCAGTGATGTTGGATGGTTTCCAACATCAGCCCCCACATCATCATCCCCCCCTCCACTCCCCCCAACCAATTCAAGGACCAAAACACAAAGAGACCACAACACACCATGGATCATCTGTTTCTTATTACAGACCACCAGAGACCCCAAATAAACGAAAAATATTTCCGTCCTCGTTTCTTTCGGGACTCCCGAAAACAATGAAGAGCCTCGTCTTATGAGAAATAAACAATAAAAGTGAAGCTGACAGGCTACCAAGGGTGCGGGGGGGGCAGATATTCACAGACATCCATTAAGGTAATGGTGGCCATGGAGGACAAAGGCTGAAGTTGGCTTCGTATTCTCCCGTTCCACCTTAAATGCCTAATTACTGCACATTTAAGGTGGTGGTGCTGCAATATTAGCACATGAAACCCAAAACCGCAGTTTCTCGTTCGTGTTGATGGAAGAGATGATTTTAATACGCCTCCGTTATTATCGATCCGATCAGCATTTAATCGATACCTGTCTACGTCTGTCAGAAGTAATCAGCCAAGCAGGAGGCCACTGATAACACAGTCGAGGAGAAAAATCACGACAACAAAAACAACAACAAAGAAGCCCCTCTACCTCTCAGAGAGCTTCTCTGTCAGTTTGAGCTTCTTCATCTTCCGCAGCCTGCCGATGTCCATGCAGCGCTTCTTCATGTTACAGCTTCTGCTCCTCTAGTGATGGTGGTGATGATGAAGATGATGAAGGTGATGGTGGTGGTGATGATGATGGTGGTGGTGGGAGAATGGCGCTGTGGAGACAGGTGGGATCATGTAGAGGAACCTGAGGAAGAGGAGGAGGAGGAGGAGGAGGAAGAACAGAAGGAGGAGCTGCTTTGTCCATTTACTGGACGGAGACGCACACGCAGACACACAGAGCAGACGAAGACTCTGACAGACAGACAGACAGACAGACGTCATAGAAGGTCCAACATTGTAACATTTTCTAGTCTGTTTACATTATTTTAAACAAAAATCACATTTTTTTGTTTTTGCTTCCCCAGTTCATTACTATCGACTGGAATTATGTAAGCTGTTTTTGCAATATGCAGATGACCTCGGTTCTGATTGGCCACCTATTATGTCTCGTCCAGGGCTGAGATGCTCAGAACACATTGATAGCTCTGGGCAGAAATCCTCAGGGACAGCAGTGAACAAGCATGAAGAAGCCACTTAATAAACAAGCAAACAAACAAACACGCAGTCAGCCAATTCTGTCAGGTGTGTGGATTGTTTGCAAGGCTGCAGGGACACATGTGCTTTCATAAATCCAGGTATGTTTAATCTTCCTCTCCAATAATTCTGCCACACTCTGTATTAGTCATATGTTAATATGCATTCATGGTTGTGAGGTCACAAACACAAAGCAGGCTGGTTTTGGCAGCTTGGTTTCTATATAGGGACTATGAGAGAAGTCACA
Source organism: Brachypetersius altus (assembly GCA_037974465.1). Taxonomy (NCBI): domain Eukaryota; kingdom Metazoa; phylum Chordata; class Actinopteri; order Characiformes; family Alestidae; genus Brachypetersius; species Brachypetersius altus. The sequence goes on from JBBPDB010000153.1 coordinate 2,657,741, forward strand.
AAAAGAAAAATATTAAAAGGAAAATGATTAAAACTATAATACATGCCCCCTTTAATACCTACTTTACACGAGCAGTGTATTGTTTTTTCAGAGGGAACCGTTTTCCTTCGGGAGGCTGTGTGTAATTTTGTATGGGTTTATGTCTTCACTCTCATTAAACTATTACAATTTTATTAGGTGTAAATAATTTAATGAACCTTAACTTACCCTGATAAATTTCTTCTCTTTTTGTTAATAAAGTGAGAATAAATATGAGTAGAATCTGCTTCAGGTTCAGCACTCTGACTTTCTGGGTTTGGGGTCCATTTATCCATATTACTCATCCAAATCTAAATCCTCAACATTTCCTATTGCTGTGAACTTCATTACCCTGATTGTGGAAAAAGACATTTTCAGGATTTATTAACTATACTTCAGGTTTGTTAACATTTTATTATGAAAAACGATATGATAAAAGCCGGCTCTGCTCATGTTTACCAGGGGTACCAATGTTTGTGATACTGCACAGCAATTTTATTAAGCATCCACAATAACCTACAGGTTTATATGTAATGACGGTGGGAGCAATATTTCAGAACTATTTAGCCCAGCAGGTACCTCTCTTCCATTAACATATTTAGACAAAAATGTTTCAAGTCAATCATTATACATATACTACCTATACGTGTAACTTTCTTTATGTTATAGATTTCTGTGAGGGGGCTTTCAAAGGCATTAAATGCATCTGGTGTCTACTACCACGACTTACTCAGACTAGAGAACATTAAACAATCAAATAATTTCTCAAACTATGTATATTAACAACTTTTTTATGCAAAAACCATGCGAAAGCATTAATATTTTATTTTAAGCATCTAATTGCCTTAATGACTGGTCCAATCCTGTCAGTTAACAGTAACGCTAGTCTTCCGGTAGAGTCAATTTTAGCCCACTCGTCAATAACTGATCTTCACGTACAAGCAGAAGTGTTGACACTCCCACATTTCAGGATGCCCATTTAGAGTGGGTGTATGAGTATGTGCAGGTCCCTGGGACACTGACTGACCAGCAAAATCACTAAACTGAAATCCCACATCATTTGAAAAGGAAACAAAAGTTGAAAAGCTAAAATGCCCATGAACACAGTGAATTGAATTGTGGTTTAGAAGAAACAGGATCTCAATGGGTTGGTGCAGTTCTGATAGAACTGATGTTATTAATGCAGTGGAAAAGCAAAAACAGATTTTTTTTTTTTTACCTGAGTATTGCAACATTTTTCACTTTTTTCAGTTTTATTCAGCAGATTAATTAACTAAAACAAGAAACACTTTGCAGCCACACATTAATGCAATAATTGTACCCAGAGAGAACTGCTGTGTAATTTCTATTCTTTCAGCAATTTATATGCATTTTCCACTGCAGCACTTTTAGAACAAAGTCATTTAAAAGTAAGACAATCCCACAGCACAGACATCCTTAGCACAAGTTGGCAACAGGCTATAGTTGAAAATGAGCCCCTTAAATAGTGGCAAATTCGCCTGGACTCTTAAACGGCAGAAGACCAAGAACAAATGAACACAATAGGCTCCACAAAGTAAAGTCTTTGCAGGCATTGTTGTAGATTTGTTCCGTCTTAGATGTTCTTTATTGAAAATGTGCCAATCCAGAGAGGCTATGGCTCAATACAGCTCAGAGACAAAGAGTGCAAAGAAAAGACAAGATTTCTATGCTTATTTCTGGGTGATGGGAAATGAGTTTTGGTCCATAAGTTCTCCCACTTTCTCCTGCAGTATCTGCACAACTTCAGCCAAAATAAAAACATGTGTGTCGTCCAAGTCCTGAATAATGAACTTCTTCCCCAAGGCCGACGTCTCATCCAGATACAGGAGGAACTGCTTCATGGCAGGGTCACTATGTGATGACATACATACAGATAAAATGCTGTTAGATAAGATATTAGCCCCATAGGTGGGAAATTTGCATTGTTACAGCAGAAAGTAGAAGCAGCAAATTAGAATAAAACCTCTACAATATAACAGTATAATATAAAAAGTACACTACACAAATAATACAAAAATATAAATATAGATGTTTGTGGGTGAGTATGTATGAACACAGTGGATATACCTGTAAAAGTATATGTATGTAGACTATGTACACATTGGATATACGTGTGTGTGTGTGTGTGTGTGTGTGTATGAACACAGTGGATAAACATCCAGATATGCATTCAGTTGCTTGCAATTAGAAAAGGCTTACCATTCTACAAGAACTCCTTTCAAGACGTTCACCATCTTTAAAAACGATGGATCAAATCGCAAACCACTGATATAATGCTCTCGATCTACAAGGGGAATAAAGAAAACACTGGGTCCCAAATCGCTCCATAATCCCTTAGAAGTGTCTTATGACCTTAATGGTGCATAATATGTATTTTTAAAAAATCATTAAATTACAGTTTACTACTGAACACACAATTCACTAAATGGATGACAAGCCCATCATTACAGAATTCATATATGCATTGCATTGGATATATAAAGCCAGTGAGATTCGGTTTTTGTACTGGTGTTAAATAAGTAATGCAAATGCTGCTGGTCAAATAGTCTTCAGATAGACTTGAGATTAGTTTATAATTCCTGTGCTCATTTTATACTCACATAACGCTAGACAGTATGACTCCTTTTAGACTCAGAACTGCTCCGTATTTCAGTGGAATGTCAATGTTTACCATTCCAGAAGTATGGGTTTAACTAAATTACTGTGTCGTGGAGAAGAATGGAGAAATTTACACCCCACACTGAACGTACTGAGTCACCCAGGACGCTTGTATTATATATAATGACATATACACGTGTTTAAAGCTGTTAAAAGTGGCTAAAAGTGTCAAAATGATTACATTTAAGTACTTACATTGTGTTCCTTTTGTTGCTCAGTACAGGCTCTGCTTCTCTCAGCCTTGTTTGGCGTTTCCAACACAGTAGCGCCACCTGCTGTACTGGAGTTCAGTGCGTGTGTGGGAGAGTGTAGGCCTCCCTGTGATGAAGTCCTGCTTCTCTGTTCTCACACTTTACTACAGTCTGTACTGGAACAGCTGCACTCTCGCTACTCTAAACACTTTACTGCTCCAACATGAAATGTCTTTGTGCAAAAGTCTGTGATCCCTCAAGCAGAAAGGCTGTAGCTATGGGTCACTGATTCATACCCTACGTGGACAAAAGTATTGGGGCACACATGATAATCATTGAAATCAGATGGCCTCATACTTCCAGCGAAGGGCAGTCCTAGTGCTTCCGTAAACCAGGACATTTTGTACAACGCCATGCTTCCAACTTTGTGGACAGTTTGGGGGAGAACCTTTTCTTTTCCAGCATGACTATGCCCCAGTGCACAAATGAAGCTCCAGGCCTTCGCCATATTAAAGTCCATGTATTTGAATACAGTGTCATTAAAGTCCCTGTTGGTGTAATGGTCAGGCGTCCCGAAAGTTTTGTCCATACAGTGTGTGCAATATTTCAGGCTAAATTGGCTACCCTATCCAAATAGTGTCCACCAGTAAATTACATGACTATTGTCTAATAAATAAATCATTAAAGTGTTTTCTATTTATTACAAGGTTGACATACACAACACACCTTGCCACATTTGTTTATGCATAATTTGGAAAAACAAAAAACAAAACAGAAGCTCTTTACATTGTTTAAAAATGCCATGATGAATGGCTCACTGAAATGGCTGAGAATAACCATATTACAATGGACCAATTACAATTCAGCTATAATAATAATAATAATAATAATAATAATAATAATAATAAATTTTATTTAAAACGCACTTTTCATAAGCAAAAGTGCTACATTAAAACAGCAAAAGACAACAATAAAAATACTTCCCTATTAATACTCCCATTTCAAAAGAAATGTTGGGTAAGCTGCTGAACATAGTCTATACATGCATAAATTAAATGGAAAACTTAAAAGGGAATGGCCTCTAGTTTTGCTCAGTGTCCATTTGTACAGACCCATCAAAATGTGCATTTTATAGTGAATCAGTTCCAAGGCAGCGAGGAAAAGACTTTTTTATTAGTTTTGCTTAAGTGCCGGCGATGCTTTTTGGCAAATGTTTAAAAGGGAAATCCAAGTCAAGGATTTATGGCCTTAAAGTACACAGTTTGCGAAATAATGAGTTTGTACAATTCCACATCTACTCTAGACTGTACATTTGAGGTAGGGGTACGAAAAAAGACTAAAGAGTTAAACAAGGCATCCTTAAGTACAGTCATCTATTTTTTAAAGATGTGTTAAAAAGAATAAATAAAAATAAATAAGATGTTAACTGTTAGGAGACATGGTCATACAGTATCTACCCCGCCAAAAAACATACACCCTAGGTGGAATCGTGGGCAAAATATGTTTACTCTATTAAAACTCCCAAAATTATTTTTAAAACAGCACCAAAATAAAGCACCGTGACTCATTAAAATGGCTCAAATTTTCTCAAATGTGTTCCATATGTTCTTGATTCATTTCTCCTAAGATGTGAAAGTGGATGGATGACACAGACGAAGAAAACTTGGACAGCAATGAAAGAATTCAGTGGAACATCTCTCCCCCAAGAGCATCCAGGATGAACTGTAAGCTACGCATATACAGAAACGTGTCCTTCTTCTCAGGTTTACAGATGTTGAGATGGTTGACGTCCACTTCAATCAGGTCACCAATACCCAGATCTGAAGGAGGAGGAAGAGTTTTGGTGCAGTGAGTAAAAGTCTATGATATACAGTTCTGGAAAAAACAATAAGAGGCCACTGCAACTTTACTGCAATTTCTGAATATGACAAACATTCCATGCCAGTGTCTGTTAAATTCCTACACAAGATGTGATTCAGGTGAATGAGGTGTCATTCTGCTTTATGAGGTACTGATTAGTGATCACCTGAATTGCATCTTATTTAATGAAGAAAAGTATAAAAACACTGCTATAATCGACACTCTCCTCTCACAGTGAGACCAGTTGGATGGTAAAACACTACTAGAAGTTCCTCATTATCCTCATTAAGGTCATTATTACCATTTTGTTTAAGAGAGATTTGTTTTATTATTCAAGTTCTGTAAACATTGCATCATTTCTCTTATTCTGATGTTTTGTCATGTCCTTTAAAATTATGCATTAAAGAACAATAAAAACTGGCAAAGCTGTAGTGGTCTCTTTTTATTCCAGAGCTGTAGATTGAGCTTAATAGAAAATTTAAAGATTGCCAAAAGAAAAAGTGGAAGGACATGAATGAATGAGGTGGTTAACAGTCTTTTTTCTGTCTTCAATGTTCTGTCACAGACTTACCTGCTGTCTGTGCAGGAACAACCACCAGTTTTATCATTGGCCCGATGGATGTGGGTAGAGTTTCTGCAAAGCTCAAGATCTTGAACTCCTGATCTTTGGCAATGCTGATGAAACTCTCATTCAAGTCCCGCAAGGCTGGCGAGTCTGTAAAGTTGGAAAGGTAGACATTTGTCAATACCAGCATGCGAAAGAGTAATGATGATATTCAGGGAGAAAGAAAGCACATCAAACCTCGGCAAAGCTCTTTCACTTCTATGGAGGGAAACAGGAGATACCTCACGTTTACCGAGTACTCTGCCATGAAAGTGCCGTGGTGAGGCACGCTATAGAACAGGACACCCTTTGTGTTCTTGACCAGCGGACTCAGGTCAGGATCCTTCGAGGCATCCAAGAGCATCTTTTTCACCAGCAAACCTAGTAAATATCAAACTGATGTGTAAACCATGCATACAAAAGCTACATAAAGCCATTCCTATTAAACTATTAGCAACCAAGCCATTTCAATGAAAAAATGTATGGTCATGTACACTACTCTGCAAAAGTCTTGGCCCTTTTATTTCTTCATATTTTGCTTCCAGAGATCCAGACTTTCTTGTATTTTAATGTGGTCTTGAGGAACAGTTCTCCAGG
>JBBPDB010000153.1:2676945-2688379 GCA_037974465.1 Brachypetersius altus
CTAGGCACAGCTGAGGTACCCTGAGCAAGGTACCGTCCCCACACACTGCTCCCTGGGCGCTGTGTTCGTAGCTGCCCACTGCTTCACTTGGTGAATGGGTTAAATGCTTAGGAAGAATTTCGTGCTGTTCACACTGTGTGCTGTGGTGTGTTCACGTCTGACAAATGGTCACTTTCACTTTCAGATGTGTGTAAAAGTGTGTATGGGTAGGTGGGTGGGTGGATGTGTGTGTGTAGGTGGGTGAATGGATGTGTAGGTGGGTGGGTGAATGTTGGTGTGCAGGTGGGTGTGGGTGGGTGAATGTGGGTGTGTGCGGGGTGGGGTTACATTTGTATATTGGTGACGATGTATTTCGCTCAGTCTGTGTGTAAATGTGTGTAGATGTGTGTATGAACGTGTGTGTGTGTGTAGGTAGGTGCGTGGGGTGATTTGTGGCCACGTATTTCACTGTCTGTGTGTAAATGTGTGTGTGTGTATGAATATGTGGGTGGATATGTGTAGGTGTGTGTGTGTGGGTGGGTAAATGTGTGTGTGCGTGTGAATAATTCAGTAAATCAGAGGTAAATCTGACAGTTCTTTTGTAATGATCACCACAGCATCACTAAAGCACAGACCATGTCCTTCCTTATCTGGGAGTGTTTCTCATGGCGGATTCCAAGAAGCAGCTGAAGAGGAACTTACCAGCCCTGCAGTGAAGCACAGTGTTATTTGCATTTAAGCCCAAACTACTCTTTAAATAGCTGAAAGATTTCTACTGCTGCTGTGGGTGTGTCCAACCTGCACAGGCTCTTTATCAACACGAGCAAACAGCAGGACATGAATGAGCTCCAGAGAAAAACAAGCCAACATACAATGGTAGGATCACCAAAGTGATCCTGACTTTGTTGGTGTTTTTTTCTATAACATATATACTGGCAATCTGAATATTAACTTAACATTTTTATTAATTTATATATTATAATGCTTTACACAGCTCTGTCAGTCATTTAGTACATCTTCATCATGAAAAATGTTGTTTCTTTTGAAAGATATAAGCATTATATTGAAAAGCAAAACAAAAATGTTTCATTTTTATATAAATCACAATCACAATTTTTGACATATAATGAAAACATAGGAGATATTTAATAAAAAATATATTTAATACAAAATATATACAAGATTGGCATCAAGTTAACAGTGTTGCCTTTGGTTTCATACCTAAGGCAGATCAAACAAAAAGATTTAAAACTTTCATGCACCATTTTTTACTGTGTACTGCAGTTTTACTCTGAAGTAAATATTTCTATTCAAAACCTGAACAGTAAATGGAGGAGCAGTTTAGTGTCCTAAATGGCAACTTTACCAAAAAGCTCTTTATTTCCAAACGTTTTTAAATATTTCTCTTAGTTCATTTATTATTAAAAGTCTCATGCTACGTTTAATTTGCATGCTCCGTTCAGATAAGGCAAAAACATTATGACATGGATAATCAAATGGAGACACATAGACACCCCTCACTTTAGCTGCGAGTTACACTCTGTGGACTAAGTGTTCTTGCTGGGTTTTCCTGCTTGCCAAATTTCACCTTATTAAGAAACTGAATGCCACTGATGCGCGCAAAAATCACTGTTACTTTATTGCCTTCTCCCAAATGAAGAGATTTGAGTGTGAATTAGACTAATTAGTTCCTCTCCTCTGATCAGGACATTCTGCTTTTCAATGTGTGTGAATAGGCCACGTTTAGTTCTTCTCGTGGTTCTTCCCCAAACAAAAGAAATGCTGATCGGGAGGGATGTTCCTCGGCCTCAGATACATTCAGATGTCCTGTAGTGTCTGGAGAAACTGACAAAGAGAAGACTCTTGCTAATGAGCACCTGTCTCTCATGTGCCTGTGCCTATACACACACACACACACACACACACACACACATACACATGCTGGCACACACACAAACACACACAGACACGCATGCAAACACTGGAGAACATGTACATGTTCTTTCATTCTGTGAAAGCCTCCTTTGTGCACATTCCTTTTCCTCCCCTGTGCTTTGCAACACTACCATAATTAGTTATGAAATTTTGTTGACAAATCTTATCTGGTTCTCCCCCAGTCTAGAGCATCTCTGAACCCACTAACATATAAGACTTCATGATCTCATTTGCATATATATCACAAGAAACATCACTTTTCTTTTTCCTCACATCCCTTTTTAACATTGTTTTTGCTCAAATCTAGTTGGTCAGTGCATCAGTGGGCTTGAGCACAGACAGAATCTCCGCATCCCCCTTTTGCAGCATCTCATGTCCAAGCAGTGACAGGTTGTTAGGGAAAAAAAGGTTGTTAGGAGGCGGGATAGAGGGAAAAAACAGCAATTAGTGGCACCATATGGCAGCAAAAGGGGGTGTGTGCTTTGAAGGCCTTGCAGGCTAAAACTCTTTCCATATGTTGAGGAATTCTGCCATTTTATGTCTCTCATTATCTATGAAGTGACACTCCTTCTACTGTCCCCCACACTGCGTGGGCAGTCCACGCCGAATGTCCCTACCAACAGTGAGGTTTACATCTAAGGCTTTTTTAAAACAAGTCTGTGTGTGTGTAGGTGTGTTCATGAAAACAGCCTGTGTGTCAGCACTCATTAAGAATCTTCTTCCTTACGACCAGCAGTGCAGCATGGCCAGTTACCAAATGCCTAGAGGTCTCAGCATGCTGTCCATGAAACGTTACTGCAGGGTTTCTGTGATTTCACTTCCATGCCTTTTGACTATGGCGACGCACCCAAACAGTTTGGCCTCATGGGATCAATATTTTACTGAATTTTATTGGTCAACCATATGTGCAATTCAAATATATCAAATATTTTATAATATTTTGGTTCTGTAAATGCCTAGGCTATGTCAGTATAGCTTTATTGCCTTTGACATGCATTTAAACAATTGAAAGGAACTATATAGTGTTCAACATCACAGTTATGTTTTATGGGGAAATTGCAACACATGTCATCCTTTGTCCACTTTTACTATTTGCTGTAAACATGTGAATGTGTCACTGCCAATTATAACATTCATACATGATCCAAGCTTGGTTGTAATTTAAGCTCCATAATATATATATATATACCCATATATCATTCAAGGCATGCAATAATGTAACCACCAACATATATGGAAAAATATATATTTTTCTGTTAAAGTGTTCCTGTAATGAGCTGATAGACATGGCAGATGTTAGAACCCTGGACACTCCCTAAGCACATTTTTGTAAGTGTGCAAATTAACATTTTATCACAGTATGATAATTTCAGTATCATAGGTCCACACACACCACATTATTATCAGTAAACTGAAGTTTGCATTTATTTGGTACAATGCTTGGTTAGCCCTCCATGACTAAGATAGCATGCCAATCACTTTTTAAGGTTTACTAGGAGTGTTTCAACTTGACTGGTTCATGATTTTTGGCTATTTTGAGCATCTACAGTCAGAGTGCACAGAGGTTGCGAGTCTAATATGTGAACAGAGATATGGCCTAATATGTGGTCTAATGCACTCAGTGTATCTGGACTCTGAAGTAAAAACAGGATACACGCACAAAGCTGGACAACCTCTCATATGATTAGAGAAAATGCCAGCTTACCTGCTTTTCTGAGGCCTGTGTAGCTCTGCCAGGGAGAGAGTGGGAGGGGGAGGGGTGAAGGAGAAGCATGGAGGTCATCTCATGTGCTTCAGCGTTCCCTTTAAACTCAAGCACACCACCGTTGGCACGAAGCCACGGGAACCGGGGAAAAAAGCCATTTGGACTTGGCACGCCGCCACAGTGGCCATGTATAATGATATGCCAGAGATGGCAGAGCTTGGACTGTTCTCCACTGGCCAGTGCAGACAGTCACCTTGACCACTGCCTGAGCTCCGAGCTCAGAAAATGAAGCTCGTTCTGCAGACAGTTTCAACCACCTACTCATTTCACCCCTTTACTCTAACATATTTTAGAAACCTATTTCGGCCTCAACCCGGGGGAATATAATATGCAAGGAAATGCTTCAGAAAAGAACATGTGATGTAAGAAATGGATCTGTGAATCCCTCGCTATCCATCCTCTTCCCAGCCTCTATACGGGTTGATGGTGTGTGATGAATATCATCTAGTGAAATAGACGTGGATGTGTAAGATATACTATATATTTTTAAGGAATAATATCAAATTCATACAGTATTCTGCATTGCATTACGCCAAAGTTTGACTCTGTGCTGGAAATACAAGGATAATGTATCTAACGATCAGAATCAGAAATTGACTGAAATTGATTATGCTAATATTACACAGGCACATAGAGACACAAAGACAAGAACACAATAAAATATAGTTTTTTTTATAGAGTTATAGAGTGTGATGGTGTGTGATAGGGAGGAGTTATAGAGTCTGATGGGTGAGTGGCAGGAGAGGAGTTATAGAGTCTGATTGTTGGGTGGCAGGAGAGGAGTTATAGAGTCTGATTGTTGGGTGATGGGGAGGAGTTATAGAGTCTGATGGTACTGAGGAGGAAGGATTTTCTATGGCTTGTAATCTTACCAATGCAGTCACATTTCATTGCATGAATAATCCATTTGTATGTTTAAAGAATAGTGCATATCTAAACACTGTAATAGCCGCCATGATAAAGTCTTTGTGGGTAACAATAAAGTCCATTACTTCTAGCTCTAGTGCAAACCTAAAGAAGCAAAACTATGTACATTTTCATTTTACTATTATTTTAATGCTTAAAATGTGATCGACGTGATAATAGATAAGGACAACCCAGTAAAACCAATTGAACATTTAAATACTTTTTCATTCATTTCATTCTGAACAAAGTGATCCAACATTGATAAAAGTATGTGAACCTGTGTTTTCTGTAACTGTTCAGTGCCACTCATAGTGGTTATGTTGGAGTGCATTTTTATAAACATGCTTTGCATTTATGCCATAAAGTTATATTTTGGCCATCATATCATAATTTCAGTAATCAACTGGTTGTTCTAGGGGGTCTTAAGGGTTCTTAGGTGTCTCCTGGAGTTTTATTCTGGTTTTGTTAGGATGGTCTTTCCTGGGAAGGGTTACAGTGTTAAATCTGACTGGCAGCAATGTGGATGTCCAAACTCTTTGAAATTGATCAGCAAACCTTCAGCCTGATGTTGTTAACCAGCATTTCACAGAATGCTTTTTTTTGGGGCACCACCCTGTGTGTGTATTTCTGCATGTTTTTTTCACGCAGTGCTTCTGTAGTTGCACGGGAACCTTCTTTAGAGCCTTCAGCCAGATTAAACATCCCATTCACCTGTCAATCAAAGTGTCTAATCGCCAGATCAAATCCACTGGGGAGCTGCCCAAATGCTACAGAGGGAGTGGCCTTATAATGACACTCTTGTGCTGCTGTCAGTCAGCTGCCTTTTTTTTTAAAGGGCAAGTGCCACTGTTGTAAGTGACAGACTCTTAAAAGGTCAGTGTTTTATATCTTACTGTTGAAGAGAGTTCTATCAGTGCTGATCTGTAGCTGAAGTGAAGGTTCAATCCAGTGCTGATACAATCAAATCTACACAGTTTGCCTTTACTCCAAAACTAGTCAGGCATATCACAGGTTTGCTCTCTGGACCCCCTCCTTTTGCAGGTTTTCCCCACTCATTTAAGACCAAAAATGTTTGCTCTTTATTTGCATGTGATGACACTTTTAAATCAGTAGCGATTATCATTATTACATGTGTTTTAAATTAAAATAACTAAGCATGAGGTCTGACACCTCAATCACAAACCAGGGTAACTTCCAAGGAACTGTTACGCGCGTAATGCCGATTAACCATTTGTGCTTCTCGTGTTCTGTCAAATAATTGACAAAGCTTATGCAGAATTATGAAGCCTCAAACCACGTTGGGTTAATTTTTCAAAGTGAAAAATTTTTTGAAATTTTTTTTGAAAATTTAAATTTTTAAAATTAAGAGTCAGTGTAACATTCAAAATACTTTTGACCAAACATGGCTCGACTAATAGCTAAATTTGGGACATTTGATTTTTGTTTGAACCTGTTTTTGATGACAGTAATGAGACCTGTCCATATGACTGAAAATAATAAATTAGATGGGAAGCCTGATACGGCTCAGCTGGGCCTGCAGGTAAAAGCATGTATGTGGCGCTAACAGTCGCCTGCAGGTGGAAAAGGATGTGTCTTCCTGCATGCCCTTATCTTACAGAAGCAGGTCGACCGCCGATGCCCCCCACTGTCAACCCTGTATCACACAGCACCCTGGGCTGATCAAAAGCAATAAGACTTTTCGCCCCGGGCAGGGTGTGTGTGACATGTCGAGAGTCATGAGGGCACGTGTTGACCTTGTGCCAGACGTTGGGTCTCTTAAGACAGGCCTCTGTTTGATGGAAGTTGGTCGAAATGAGAGCTGGTGGTGGACGCTCTATCGGGATGTTGTATTTTGCCCTCCGGCATCAATTTCAGTCTCAACAGTTTGCATTTTAATGAGTATCTACATGTTGCCCACAGCACCAGTTGTTTACAATAAGCAAAAAATTATGCACCTATTAAAGCTTCAGCCACTACTGTGTCTTTGCCACCCCCACCACACACAAATCCGCACTTTTTTGTGTAATATGACAGTGTGTGGGCACTGCACAGAGGATGAAAGGCTTATCCTGTCTGACCTACTTCTGCCCTGGCCACAACATGACTTCATTTCACTCGCAAAGTCCAGTAATCTACACTGAGGATCTCTGATGGCATACTCTGGAAACAGCTCTACTGCTCCATGTGGAATTCCTATTAAATATTCCTGTAGTATCCTGGCTGATATAATGGAAATTGCATGGTGAACCTGACACACTCAAAATAAATAGTTCTTATCTTGCTTGTGTGTTTCTATGAAGAATCTGTAACTGGTATTTTGCATTATATGGGTGTTCCTTAAACTTTAAAAAGCATTACATCTACCAGAGGGCAAAGTGAACATGAGCATGATGACGATGGAGGAGCACGGAACAGGACATTTGTCCCCCGGGTGATGTAAGATTAAAAAAAGATTTTAAATTCCTTATGAACTCACACGACCCCTCATCAAAAGGTTTTGGCATTCTAATTGCATTCGCAGTGTCTCATGAATTTTGGTGGTATTGCTCTGTTAAGCTTGTTAAGTATTTAACAGTTATAATTATTATTAGGTGGCTTTTTATGGCTAATCAAGGAACTCAATCGTATGAGCATATTGTAATTGATTTTTTGTTTGCAAGTAATTGCACTTTTTAGTAAATATGAAGTGAGTAACATGCAAATGTAGAAAATCTCAGTGTGTGCAAAGGTTATTGACTGGTAGTGTGACACAACGTGGTACCTATGAATCATTGTGGTCTGGTAGAAATGTATTTATTTATCTATGGCTCTGGCACTATTTGTTTAAAATAAGTGAAGTCAACACGATTTCAGGGACCCAAGTTGGGAGAAAGAGCTGTCCATGACTTCCTAAACCTGAATGTATTCCTCACAATGTGCTCAGACTGAAGTGATCATTTCTGTTGGACTGAATAATTACGTGGGAGAGTAGGGGAGATGGTAGAGGAGACAGATTTCTGTGCACATTGTGGGCACATCTGACTTGAACGGAGCCCAAAAGGTTTTGAAAGAGCAGAGGAAGACCTAGTGGTAATCATCTCCACTTCATCAGATCATTTGTGTGGCCCCTCTTATCAAAGGCGTGTCATTACTGCACTAATTAGGCAGTTTGGGGACTAGTGTAGTTGAAAGGGCCACGAGACGACGGGACGGAAGCGGAAGCTCGCGGAAAGAGGTGGGGGCGGGGTGGCGTGTGTGTGGAGGGGGCAGAAGGGCTTTTAGTCCTCCAGCACGTGAAGGACATGAATACACATAATGGCAATCTGGGGAGACATTCTTGCCCTCATTGCTTTAATGATGGGTGCAAGAGAGCAATAAGTGTGTGTGAGAATGTGTGTGATAAAGGGAAGGAAAAGATGTGGGGAGAGAGAGAGAGATGAGAGGGATAAGAGATGAATAAAGAGAAATGATAAAGTCAGAGAGGGAGGAGAAATCGAGATACAAAAGAAAGAAAGAGAGAGAATGGAAATGAGAGACAAAAGGGAAGGGTTTAGAGAAAGAGTGTGGAGAAAAGAACAAAAAGTGAAGTAAGAGTTAGAAATAGATAAGAAGAGAATGAGAGGGAGTGAGAGAGAGGAATGAGAAAGAAGAGAGGGATACAGTAAAAGAGATAAAGAGGGAGACAGAAAAGGATTTATGTAGAGATAGGAGAGACAAAGAGAGAGAATGAGGGATATGAAAATAAACAGAAAAAGAGATATGAGAGGGACAGAGGCAGAAATAGATGAGGAGAAAGAGAAATGGTGGAAGGAGAGATGTGTGAGTGAGAGCGAGAATGAGAGAGAGAGAAAAATAAGAGGAAGAATCAGAGAGAGAGAGAGAGAGAGAGAGAGACTAAGAAAGAGACAGAGGGAGAAAAATATACATTTGTGTGTATATGAGTGTGTGTGAGAGAGAGACAGAGAAAGAGAGAGAGGGAGAAGGGGGAGAGAGAGAGACAGAGAAAGAGTGAGAGAGAGACAAATAGAGAGAGGGAGAAAGAGACAGAGATAGAAATGAAAGAGAAACAGACAGACGGACAGTGAGAGAGGGAGACAGAGAGAGACAGAAAAAGAGAGACAGACAGACAGTGAGAGGGAGAGAGAGAGGGAGAGAGAGAGAGAGAGAGAGAGAGAGAGAGAGAGCGCACCTGTTTGTTCCTGCGGGGCGTTCATTAGTGCAGATTTATGGAGTGGATCATTATGGGATGTAGATGTACGGATGTTCAAATGGAAAAGCTGCTCCTTTGGGAATCACCACAGCAGGAAAAAAAGAGCCACCATTCTTGAAGAGCATGCAGGGAGAGGGTGGGCTACCTGTCTGCAGACCCCCCCGCTGGGCTCAGCCTGGATACTCAGGAGTTATTACTTCAGTTTAACTGTGCTATTCAAATGTCATCACCTAATTACACATTTGTCTCTGCAGACAGATACACAATAAATTTTATTTATGTTTAATTTACAGTACTGTCCAGAATGTCTTGCTATGCTGATGCATTAGGATTGACCTTCACTGTAAGAAATGGGCCACCTAGTTTGTCCCAATACTTTTGTCCATCTAGCATACATACACGTATATATCTGAACACAGCCAGGTTTAGTACTTGGTTGCTCCCAGTAGATGGTGCTCTGCCTCCCCCTGATATTTTAAAGACTGGTTCCTTTTAGCTAACCCAAATATCCTCTGGCTGCAAATGTAAGTAAACCCTCTGTGTACACTGGTCCGTGGTCCAGACCAAGCCCTTTAGGCCCCTTTCCACTGTATATAAAGGCTGCAGCCTGCAGATAAACTTTTCTTTTTTTCTTAAACAGAGGGGAAATACACCCCCCGCCCCCCAGCGCCAAAACACATTCCCACTAAGAGACAGGTTGAACGGCTCCAGGTAAAGTTTAGATCCTCATGCTGGTCTTAGTCTGAGTTTTCTTACATCCACTCTCCATCCAGACTAAAAGGGAATACAGTACTGTAATGTTTCCACACTAAACTTTAAATGCCACGTTTGTAGCAGTAATTATTATAGAATGTATTTTTTCTGTTCTTAGAATAGTATAGACCCCTGTTAACTTAAAACTGAAATCCATTGTGTAGTTTTATTGAGCCAGTGGAGTTTTCTTCATTAATATCAGTACGCTTCAGGTCAGTGGGTCTTCTTCTATATGTAGCGGGATATGTGCAAAAATGATTGTTCATGGTAAATGAGCATCTGCCACAGATGCAGCAGACGGAGATGTAAAACTGCCAGATTGCTGCTTTATCAGTGAGCTGTGTCACATGTAAAGCGATATAAAGCATTTATTCTTGTCCTGTGGTGGTGACATTTATATCTAGACTGAACTGTTTTTACAGGCTCTTGTTTGTCTGTGTGAATGAGAAATAATTCATGGGACTATTTGATCCACCCGGTTTCCAGTGTCTGTTCTTCCAGCCTGGCATTTTGTGGTTATTATGTTTGTAGAGTTGTGTGAAATTGCCCTCTCTGCTGAATTCGCTGGCCAGAAAGCTTATTGATGTTTCAGCACCATGGACAGAGACAGAGCCGCTCCAGTGCCAACACACACTCATCCAGTTTCATCTGTTCTGAGAAGTAGCCCACCAGGAAATTAACCTCGTAAGTGCCGGTGTCACCAGGCGCAGATGTGGCAGCATATGTTTGATTTATTGTTCAATATTATTTTCTACTCTGGGCCATCCAGTTTAGTGCTGTTACATAGAGATTTTTGTATATTTTATGGGTTTGACTTAAAAGATATATATATGTAGGGGTTAACATCATTTTTTACTGTAGTACTCTAATGAGTATGTACATTAATGAATTGGCACGCATCAAATTAAATTTTTTCACCTTACCATGGGCACTGGAACCATTACAACACTACTAACTGTTCGAAATGAGGAAGGCACACAAGTTCAGCCTGTTTCTGTACTTTGTGGCTGTCAAGTGAGAAAAAGCGGCCTCGCTCAGATACGTGAAATGTAAAGGCGAGATCGTTTTAACTGCATCTCACTCAGCTGGGGATTTTCCTCACAGCATGACAAACAGAACTCGACTATAACCCAGCATCGCACGGGATCTTCAAAAGTTTATTCTGCACCACAGGGGTGCTCTCTGGACTGGCGAACGGGTCTCGTATCGGGGTGGGCCATCAAGTATAGGTGGCAGGGCAGGGCACGCAGTGACTGAATTTTGATTGGTGCAGAACCAGAAGGGACCAGAAGGAACCCTATTTTAAAACGTCATTATTATTTTTCTTGTTGAGGTTTTCCTTTCCTGAGTGGTGAAACTTAGAGACCCAGTATGAAGTTCCTCAAATTAGAAGCATTTGCGCAGTGAAGACTGAAAACTGGTGCACATTTGTCGTACCACACGCCAATTCTTGCTTGCGTACCGCTTATGTCAATCCTTGTATATATGTATATATGTATGCATTTATGCATTTGGCAGATGTTTATTTTCAAAGCAACTTACAGTCTAATTAATAACACTATCACAGAGTTAGAAGTCTTGCCCTATGATTCTTTTTGGCTTGGCCAGATGTCCGTTACACACACAGCTTGTATCCTCATAGAAAAGCATTACCAATACAATAGTTTACTATGGAGTGAGACATAAGCCAGAGGTCACCATTGCCAATGCGACTGTGAGCTAGAGGGGGAAAAAGCTCCTCTAGTATTTTTCTTTGGAGCAGGGGTACAGTGTCCTCCAATCTACAAACTTATGTTGGGCATTGCTGTTGGACCAGCATTAAAATATTCAGATAATATTAGTGCATGAATAAGATGCATATTTTTCAGATTTTTAGTCTGTTGTCTAAAAATAATTTTCTTTCTTGT
>JBBPDB010000153.1:2688619-2704110 GCA_037974465.1 Brachypetersius altus
TTGTTCTTAGAATGATAAGAAGGGTGCCACACACACACACACACACACACACACACACACACACCCTTTCACATTAGGGCAAACTGGTGCTGAAGCTCTATAGCTCTATGTGTCATTACCATCATTTATCACTCTCTCTCTCCCACTATCTTTCTGTCTCGGTCTCTCTCTGTCTGTTTCTGTCTCTCTTTACCTTAATAATAATAATAATAATAATAATAATAATAATAATAATCTATGTCTTTCCCAGTCTCTCTCTCTCTCTCTCTCTCTCTCTCTCTCTCTCTCTAATTCTGTCTTTCTCTCTCTTTCTGATGCTCTCTCTCTCTATTGCTCTCTCAGTCTCTCTCTCATTCCATCTCTGGTGCTTTCTTTTTCGGTCTCTCTATTGCTTGTTCTCTCTCTCTGTCTCTCCCTCTTTCTGTCTGTCTCTCTGTTGCTTTTCTCTCTCATCAATATTTGATATCTTTCCTCTGATCAAGCTATTAATTCATAAATTCTCAGGATCCACGGCGATTGTAACTGTGCATCTGAATAATGCATGAACTCCTCTCTTTTTTTGACACACACACACACACACACACACATACACACACAAACCCTATATGTATGACACAGTGGGTGGTTTCTGCTGTGCGACCTGTCAGACAGTAGTTTCATTAAGGGCAGTAATGTGGGGTCACCTGTCGGGCTGCATGTCTTACACATCTTAAATCATTGTTTTTATTGCAACCTCACATCAAATTTACTGAAGAGGGACTAAAACATTCTAAACTTTGCTGTTTGTTATTTTTGGAACATTTCCTCTGGTTCATATAGCAGGAATCGTTCACACAGTATAGAGAGAAGCTGGTGTTTTAAGATGATGCAAAAAATACAAATCAAAGAAATAAATGAAGTATGCAGTGTGACACGGATGTAATTGAAAATCATGATCTTTAGGGCGTCACAGTTATTATGGCCAATAGTAGTTTATTGGTTCATTTACATTTCGTGTCATTGCGATTTACAGGACATTTCCTGTGTAAATATGCATTACAGACTAATGACTGCTGTGGGGTCTGGGGCTCTGTGGCTCTGTGGGCGGGGCCTAACTGTACTGGAGGGCTGTTGGCAGGAGTGTGTGGTTCTGGGCTTCCCGCAACACTGCCAGTGTGTCCTTGAGCACTAACCCAGACTCTCTGGATTCCACCCAGCCATGATGATGATTAAAAAGTGTAGTGAATGATCAGAATCAGAGTTTAAAACTGCTACAACTAAAAAAAAAGATGATTTTCTTATACAACTGAATGGGAATTTTCCCCGCATTCTCCTTCATAGTAACAGTATCTGCACGGGCAGATCGATTAGTCGATATGTGATTCATTTTTTGTAAATATTTAATATTTTGTAAAACCCCTCAGTCAAAATAGCAGTTATTTGAACATATGTTGGTGACAAACCTACAGTAAAATACTGTCAATTTGCATGTTACTTAATATTTACAAGTTCCTTTATTAGACAGAAAATGTCATATTTTTTATTAATCACTACTGACCTATTAAAAAACCTAATACAATTCTAATGGTAAATATAGTGTGGATCACCAGACAAGTATAAGCTGTTAAGTGACAGTCAATGGGATGACACAGTGCATTTAAAGTTAAAGGACAGCCTAGAGATTGACTCTGCATCACCAACAACCAGTTAATAGGAGTCAGCTCTGCACTGTTACAGATTCTCTCGTCTTATAATTTTTATTTATAGTTGTTCATAATTTTCCAGTGTTTAACAATAATAAAGATCTTCAGTTTATGAAATAAATGGTTAAGTGGTAAAACCTGAGGTGTGTGAAATCTTGTAGTGTATGCAGACATCAGTGCTCAAGTAATATTTACAAGTGTTTTGCAAAAAGTTCAGTGTCATTTATTTATATTGCTTTTAAAAAAAAGGAAATAAAACCTCCCTAAAGCTGGAAGAAAACACCTTGGAAACAAGACTCAAATAGGAGATGAGAACATCACTATGGAGATAACAGCAAGATATAAGAGGCCGAAATATACTTAACCACTGATAACCAGTAGAGGCTGTAGTTAGAGTCAGTTAGGGCTTGTAATTACTACAGCCGTTATCTGGATGCTGAACATTTATTTGTCTGAAAAACACTGATATTAGAATAAATAAATAAACAACACACTGTGAGTTGATTAGCTCAGATAATCAGTCCCTCATTAAATGAAATCAAGCGCTGCTAATGGAATTTAACCCATTGATACCACGGCTGGAGTCTGTTTTCATCTGAATATTTACTTATCAGGATATTCTTATTACTTTTTACTGCATATACAGTACATGTATGTGAGTTATAAGACTACATATCATAGTTGATTTTATATATATATATATATATATAGTATTTGTGCATAATATATTGTTTTACACACATGCTCACACATACATACTGTTTTGCTGTGTATGTACAGATAGTTCTGTGTCTGTGTGAAGAAATCTTATGTTTTTTTTGTGTGTGTTTGGTTCAGATGAGCAAGAGGCTGTGCAGAAGCGGACCTTCACTAAGTGGATCAACTCCCATTTGGCCAAGGTAAGACACACACACACACACACACCACAGTGACAAAATCTTTTTGTTATTTCAGTATTATCCTGTCATAAGACTGGCGGTACCAGTTCACACAGAAACGTATACATCATTAGCTTACTGCTTCTCAGTCTACCAGCTGAGACGACTTAGCCAGCATTACACCATACAGCTGGCTGTTTACTGTTTTAGCACGTGTTACATTTCACATATCGTCAATATACACTTCATTAAACGAACCATATCATGGGAAACTAAATAATC
Organism: Brachypetersius altus; assembly: GCA_037974465.1. NCBI lineage: Eukaryota > Metazoa > Chordata > Actinopteri > Characiformes > Alestidae > Brachypetersius > Brachypetersius altus. The sequence continues at coordinate 2,691,462 of JBBPDB010000153.1, forward strand.
TTAAAATAAGTTCAATTAAAAATGATCTAAGCTAAATTTAATAAAATGCATGCTTGTTGTAAACAAAATGTCAGTGTTTGGAATCGTAGCAATCTGGGTGTAGGAAGATGAGAAGAGACGCAATTGCAAACACATGAACTTTATTTACAGCAAACCCAAAGCAACCGCAATAATCCAGTGATATGGAGGGTTACAGATGACTGACACACCGGTGGGGCATACAGGGTTTACTGGTTCAGTATAGGAAACACCTGGGAAAGTGGTGGAGACATGAGCTAGACACAGGTAAGGACACTAATCAAGGGGCGGGGCTAAGGAGGAGCTGAGGACCATAACAGAAAACCACAGAGGAAAAGAAAGCAGAAATGGGCAAAACAAAGCAACACTATTCTTATCGCAGTTCCACCTGTTTATTCATGCTGAAGTTATAAAGAGTGTTCCACCTCATGCTGCCTTCAGACCAAAGGTTTTTAAACAGTATAGTAACAAATCAGCTGTTTAATAACTGGATAAAGAGTTAATATGTAAAAATATAATCATGTAAAGAAGTTTTTTTACACATATACACACAAAGCTCACCAGTGGGCCTTTGGGTCATTTAAGGATGACCTATAGGTCCCAAACTTTTTCCAGTGATCGCTTTCCAGTTCCTTTCTTCTCCCGTTAACTTGATCACAGGTGTCCCTCTGAATTAACCATCAGCACCGGACACATGTGCTCATTGGAGACTATGTGTGTGTGTGTGTGTGTGTGTGTGTAATTATTGCATTATGGCATGTTAATCTCCCTCACTTAACCCTTCCCTGTGTGTCAGAGAGGAGTGTACGGAGAATGACTGCTCCAGCCAGCCGCAGCGCAATTACCCAGCAGCCCCAGTCCACTGAGCCTCTAAGCGCATCCAGTTTGATTACTGTGCTCGTCTTCGGTGACATGGAGCAGAAAATTCATTTGAAATGTCAAGCTGTAGGAAATGTGCCTTGACATGATATTTCATATAACAGTGCCCACCACTGGCTCTCCAGCATTAAACTGTGGGCCATCAAACCGTTCAGCACGTTAATGTTTAATAACACGTTCTCCGCCTGCTGGTGCTGTTTGCCGGTTTGTTTGTTCGCTGTAGGCTGGAGGACAGATTGAAGCCGTCAGTTAGTGCTGCACCGAGAGGTTTGAAGCATCAGTTCGCTTAAGTGCTGCCCTCTAATGAGATGAGGGGTGATTGCCTCTCTTGTGCTCATTCTCTGCTGCTATAAGGCCACTCTGGGCCTGTGTTACAATAAAGGGGACTCATTGAACTGATTGCATTTGGTAGTTCAGTTCTGATTAAAATGTCAGCAGAAAATATGTGGTCATTTGAGTCCAGCTCATGCCATTAGAAGCCTCACCCTCTTGTGTACTGTGTAACCCATTTGTTGATGCACAGCTCTTCAAACCATTATCAGTGATCAGTTTCTGACCACTGAACTGCTATTGGGTGGATAGTTTAGGGTGGTGACCCTTTCTCCACTGTAGCTGTAAACCTGATGTGTGGAACATTTTCAGCAACACAGCTACAACCTTGCTTATACTCATACATTCTACAATGCCTTTGTCGCTGATTTGGTCCGTCATCCAAACATTACCTGGTCAGCAGTGGTCCTGTGGCCTGAAACTGACCAAAGAGTAGTGGGATAGAGGAATGGTTGACCAAAGAATGAAGATATAATATTGCACATAGTAATAAAGATATTGAACATAATGATAATGATTTTGTACACAATAAGAATTTGCTCGTCTTGGTAGCAGCAGGTTATTGCGCAGATTATTGTGTGGGTGTGTGACAGGGGGAGGAGTTATAGATTCTGATGTACTGGGTTTCAAATAAAGTGACAATTTAGTACATTTAGTACAAAGTAGGTGTTTCTTAAAATGGTGTTTTAATGCTAGAGGTCTAAAGCAAATCGTCATCAATCATTTGTGATTTAAAAAATGCAAATATTCTGCATTGAAGATGCGAGAGAAAAAGCTTTTTCAGAAAGAAAAAGTAACCCACCCTCCATCTAGACACAGGGCACTGAGTTAAATGAAGATGGAATCCGTTCTGCAGGATTCTTTGTGCTGGTTAGATATCTTGGTCTTCATCTCTGGGACTCCCGCTGCTCTCCTCTCGCTTTCTGCTGTACCTTTAACCTCGGCCGACACAAAACTGACGTTGCCATGGTGACAGCATTTTCGAGTGTTTACCTGTCTGAGTGTGCACGTGGCGAGCAGGGCCAGGAGGGTCCGCGGCAATTCAGAGCGCATGGTTAAATATAGAAATCTCTCTGAAGGACGAGGGCATCGGGATACTGCCCTTGTTTCTGCTTGTGTCTGTTTTTTAATATCTCTTTTTTTATTTAAATACTGAAAAATCTATTCAGTAACTGCTATGAATTATTGCACTGCTTCTATGACACACTGAACCAGGGAGACTGTTTGACTTTTGAGCTGAAAATATGTCAGCAATAAGTGCTGCTGGTGTTCTAAGGTCCTTTATATTGGAATGGAAAAGTGTGCCGTAATTACGTTCATACAACAATTTCCTTTGAGTGCATTTACTGAAAAAAACCCACATCCAGCCAAGGCAATTATTTTGATGAGTTACAACTGCAATGTGTCTCTTTGGATTTAGGCTGAATTTAGTTTTCTATTGTCCTACAGTGAACCTTTACCATACACACGCTTGCGCAGAGCTTTAAATTGGCTCTGAAGACTTAAAAATTATACAACGCTGAATTACTGCCATGTCTGAAAACACCAGGCATTTTATTGTGAATGTCGTTTCAGTACAGATTTATATGTTCAAGTTGTTCTATTCTTATAAACTCAGAATACAGAAGCAAATCCCTGCTGAGCATTCGCTTTACTGCTGGAGATATTCCCAAAATTATGGCACTTTCAAGAGAGTTATCTGTGGTCAGGAGTCCAGAGGCATTTTTCCACAGGTGCATAGGAACCGTTGCGGAGCTAAACCGTGCTGCGATGGCCCAAAAATTTTAGGTGTCAATAGATGAGTAGCAGTAACTTATTAGAATAGTGTAGAATGAAAGAAATGGAGGGAAGGAGGTCACAAGACAATTAAAGAAACAGAGAGTGGGAGAGATGGAGAGGCACCAACGAAGGAAAGAGAGACAGAGAGAGGGGGGGGGACAGAGACAGAGACAGACAGAGACAAAGAGAGAGACAAAGAAAGAGAGACAGAGAGAGAGAGACAGAGAGAGAGACAAAGAAAGAGAGACAAAGAAAGAGAGACAGCGAGTGACAGAGAGGGAGAGAGAAAGACATAGAAAGAGAGACAGCGAGTGACAGAGACAGAGAGAGGGAGAGAGAGAGAGACAAAGAAAGAGAGACAGCGAGTGACAGAGAGGGAGAGAGAGAGACAAAGAAAGAGAGACAGCGAGTGAGAGAGAGAGAGAGAGGGAGAGAGAGAGAGAGAGAGAGAGAGAAAGAGGGAGAGAGAGAAAGGTGAATTTCTGCTTTAGTTACCTCTTAGAGGTCCATTTGTTAACCCCCCCCCCCAACATGATGCAAATCATCTCCTGTGAATCTCCATCTCACTAATTCACCGCCTAAAGGCACAAAACTAATCATTAATGTTATTAAGATAACAAAGGATGAAGTTCCTTTCGTTTCTCTCTTGTCTCTCTTTCCCTCTGCAGGTGCAACAAAAGAGGATTACAGAGTGGATTCACGCTCATGTTAATATTTGGTCAATTACTACACTCGTTTTAGTCAGGAGTATTTTCTGAGGCATGTATGAGGATGTCACCGTGAACATGAACACAAAGCCGTCCAGCCGTCTGGCAGAAGTGTCAGATCATTGCTGTGTCGGAGCGCGTCTGCTGTAACTGACGTACCATTCCAGAGTGATGTTCTCACGTCGTGCTGCTGTTATAATGTCAGAATGAAGAGGCAAACCCCTGCTGGGTGTTTGCTTTAATCTTTGAGACCCAAATAAAGTGATGCTTGGTGTCAGTACAGTAGCTCTATAATCAGAATCTGGTCATTTGTCTGGTATTCATGACCACACAAATCACAACTTCCCTATAAGAGTGTCTGTAAAGCTCCTACACAAATGTATAGAAATCCTAAGAACTGTTTACACTTTCTCCTCTGTGCATGAACAAGGGTTTGGTCTACATTAAGACAGATTTAGTTTAATAGTGATTTCTTTGGTAAAAATCCCTGGCATTCAAAACCTATTGCAATTTTTCCAGTTTTCACTATTGTTTCCAACAGCTGGGCAGAACTAATGGTTAATCTAAGCAGTGAAAAATGTTCTTCTCACTTATTCTAAATCAAAGTGTGATTGGTTGATTCCACTATTTATACTGGTAGTTAATATAATGTGTTAGGCCTTCAGTCCATCTCCTGAAGTCCTAACCAATGGAAGAGCTCTCTTGGCTTTCGCATAGTCCTGATTGGACAGTTTTTCATTGAGTGGTTTTTTTTTTCATTTTAACCAAAACTTAACATTGAAATTGGAATACACTTTCAGAAAAGATTGTGTTATATAGTCTGATGAAGGGTTCTTTCACGTGTAACAACTGGAACCCTTTTTGGTGCTATAAAAATCGTTTTAATGAGATTCTTTTAGGAACCATATACCACAGATTTCTCATCTGAACCATTTAAACAGCCAAAGTATCTGCATATTCAAACAGTTCTTTCATGTTGTGTTGGAGTGTTCATGGTTCTATACAAATCGATTGGATTTCAAAAGAACTTTTAAATAGTCCATTTTAGGGCATATTACTGAAATGCAAGTGTAATGATGCTGTGACATGAAAATGAAATGAAAATGCATTTTCAGCTTCCAGAAATAATACCTGTTTTGTCCTTCGTGTGGAAATTATATACACAGTTGAGCCCTTTCAATGCTGCACATTGTGTGTTTGTAGTGTATGTAGTTATAAGAGTAAAGAATGGAAGTGTGGGCCGATACATGGACCCTTTAAGCTCCGCTTGATCAGATTATTGATCTGTATTGATTCTCACTGATGATCCGATTAGCGAGAGCATTCACCTTTCAAATTCAATCACAAGAATGTGAGATAGCATCACAGACACTCTGAGCCTGGTGCCTCTTTAAAGAAAAGGTCTTGCAATTTCCAAAACTTTTGTCCATTTTTCATGCAGAGTCAGGAGCCACATAAGTAGGTCAATTACAACAAGACCTCCCAGACCAAGTTCTGGAGACCCTGTGCACATTTTTCCTCAATGAACTCACCTCATTTCACTCATTAGCTAGTTCAGAGCTCCTCGTGTGGGAAATCGGGTGTATCAGAGTAGTGAGAAAACAAAATTGTGTAGAGCATGGGGTCCCATCCCCCATGAGGACCCCTGTATTACAGATTACTGTACAGCTCCACACAGTTTCAGCGTGTGACGATTTAGGTCTGCTAAATGGTGACTGTAAACTTCTTGTTAGCTACATTAGCTTTATAGCTAAAGAAGCTAATATTAGACACCATACACATATTGACTGGCCAGCTCTGTTTGTAATGGTGGAGAGGGATGTGTAAAAACTGACTTTTTACTGAACTAGTCCTTCAAAGTGTGTAAGTGTGAATTTGAAGGACAGGCAGAGAGGCAGGACTGAAACCTTCATCTGCCTAAGAGCCCCCTCTTGATTAGGCACTACAGAGAGGAGGGGATGGATGGGGAGAATGAAGTGTGTGTGTGTGTGTGTGTGTGTATGCATGGGTGTGATGAAGAGAGAGAGAGAGAGAAAGAGAGATAGAAGGGGAGCACGGATGAGAGGAAACCCTCCATTTCGATTTTGACAAATCCTCTTAGGCTGGGTTAGGGCTTAATTACGGTACGCCCAATATTGTGGATGAACCCATTTCTCACGTGCTTGACAGATACCCCAGGCTGAGTGGCTCACAGCGCCAGAAAAAAAAAAAAAGCCAGCGAGTGCTCTCAGAGATATCCCGCTATAAGGGCCTAGTTAACCACTACACACACATTGCCATGACCCCCATTAGGCCTCTCAGGTCCTGCGTATCATTGCCTGACAGAGGCAGGGAGCAGTGCCCCATTTAGGGGCCTTCAAACAGCCCATTAGTGTCCTTTAGCACTAATGAACGCGCAAATTTCTGCAGCTGTGAGTTTGAACTCAGACAAAAAAACAAACACAACATACTTTTGATGATATAAGTGGCCAAGACAGTGCAAGCTCTGGTCCTAATGTTCACACACTAATAGAGGGTTGCTAACAATCAGTCCCTAAACTGCGCTCACCCACACTTCAGTTCCTCACTACAGCCACGTGACCTATTAGTCTCATAGCTACTGAATCATTCAAATGGAATTCCACTGATTTTTTAAAAGTCATTCAGAGAGGTTTGATGTGAAATGGTTCGTTAAATAGTTACAGGGACCGCAGCATTTACACACAAATATTCATTTGTGCCTTCAGCATTTTTACACACAGTACTGTGCAAAAGTCTTAGGCCCCTGAGAAAATGTTGCTTAAAAGCTGTTTCCTGCTGGGCAGTGGTGTTAAGTTAGTGTTAAAACTCTTACATTACAGCAAATACAAACAACATTAATACAGTAAATGGTGGTTTTATGTGTGTCAAAGTGTCTGCTTAACCATTTCTTTCCTCATGGAAGCCCAGTTTTACTTGTAGCTCCATCAAATCCTTGGTTTGGCTCTTTTTATTGCAGTAGATTCAATTAGGTTTGTTGATTTTGGAATTTTATTCATTCACTCATTGACTGGAGGCTCTGAAACCTGCAACCAAATCTGTGTTTTTCTAACCAGCCCACAGAATATTGACTACATTTTAGAAAAGGTTTTCTTATTCTATTTCTAATTCTTTTTTGACTACAATGCTCTGCATGTATCCCTTGGCCATGGACAACTTATTTATATTTTATAATTTAGGTTTTATTTATTTACAAACTGTCTTAAAGCAGTGTCTCAGGCATAACACATAACCAGTTTATGTAATAACTTTCTGTGAGGGGGCTTTTTAGAAGCAGTATCCTTTTTAGGTGTCTGGTTCCATTTGCAATTACTGTGAACAAGTCCAACTCTAATTCTGAAAGGCTTTGTTCACGTTTTAGCAGTTCAGTTAAGAGGAAAGTCAATGGAATTCCTTATTAAGATTAATAACTGCATAAGAGCTCTGCAGTTCAAGGGGCTGAAACCGTTATTAAAGAGTTTAAGTGATTATATATTGGCGCTGTTGTAAGAGAAAGTTGTATCTGAAAGGTGCTAACATTTGCAGGAGAAAAAGGACAAAATGTCCATTCATGGTCATTTTATTGCTGCATTTATTATTTTAAAAAATGAGAAAAATGAAAGTAAACAAAGGAAGTTGCAGTATTTTGATATGATTTTGCTGTAGAATATCAGGGATTTCCTTGAGATCTCTCTCCAAGTCTTGTGTTTAGGTTGGTTACACAGCTGACACCAAATTTTCCAATAGTATTGAAGCTTTGTTCGCCTGGTCGAATGAATATTGCATGGCTTAGTGACAGCCTCAACAATCAATTTCAATCAATTAGGACCAGACGCATGTAATTAGCTTAAGGCCTTGACTCATTCTCTCGATAGCCGTTTCCTTGATTTCCAGTTTGAGTTTTCATCCGTTGCACAATTAGTCAGAGTGCTTCTTTTAAAAATGTAATCTCCCATTACGTGAATTTGACTTCAATTAGTTTCCGAATTATTGCAGCGCTAATTGGACTTTCATAGTCGTCCCCCTCCTCCATTCTGTCTCAGAAGAGCTTAATTAGACAGATCTTAAAAAACATTTCTCTCTTCCTCTTATCTCTCGCTCTTTCTGTTTGTCTCTTTTCTCTCTCTCACTCTCTCTCTCTCTCTCTCTCTCTCTCTCTCTCTTTTTTTCTTTCTCTCTCTCTCTTTCTCTCTCTCTCTCTTTCCCTGTCACTGCCTTGTTTAATTCTCTTGTTCTCTTGTAAGGCTACCCTCATATTTGCTTTTCCTTCATCTCTCTCTCTCTCTCTCTCCCTCTCATTCCTGTTTTACTCTTTCACTCTCTTTCTGTTTGTCTTTTCGCTTTCTTTCCATCGTCTCTCTCTATCTCCCTTTCCTCTTCATTCTCTCTATCCCCCTTTCTATGTTTATCCCCCCCCCCCGTCTTGTTTATTTCGCTCTCTTTTTCCCCTGGATTGACTCTAATTAGGGTCATCTTCACTCTTGCATTTCTTCCCTCCTCCCCATCTCCCTCTCTTTCTCTCTCTCTTTCTCTCAGACTGACTGTAATTAAGGTCACTCCTGCTCATTCTTTCCTTCATCCCTCTCGCCCTCTCTCCACTTCTTACTTACTCTCTCAGTTTTATTCTCTCTGGTTGAGTTGGTTTTTAACTCGTTTTCCTGTTTTCAGTCCCCCCATCCCCCCTCCCTCTCGCTCTCTCACTTTCATATTAATCTCCTCGTGAATGACTTTGCCACTCGGCTGCTTTCCCCTCCAAATCCCGCTCATGTGACTGGTGTCTTAAGAGAAATCCTGGATGTGTGCTCGCAGTAGAGAGGGGTTTGGGGATTAGTGGAGGAAAGGGCTACATCAGGTCAGTCTGTCTGTCACGTCTCTTCTCAGAATCAGCACTTTCCCCCGGGGTTTAGAGAAGCGCAAGCTGAAGACTGCACTAAACTGCGTATTTGATAACTACAATGACCAAGCTGACAGGACCTGCAAAAACTGCTCTTTTATCACTTTCTTATAAACAGAATAACAAGCCTTTTATCGCTTCCTAACATGCAGTACTAAGTAAAAGTCTTAGACTTCTATGCAAATTGTTTAAAGCCATTTTTCTCAGTGTGTATTAAGTATTAAGATTTATTTTGTGTGTAAAAGTAGCTGATATTGTGTGAGCTGGTGAGGAGAACACAGGTTCGGTTCCAGGTTCCTCCTCAGTTCCTCCAGCCACTGTTTGGATTTGTGAAACTCCATCAGCAGCTCCTGATTTAATTTAAAGAAGGACTGATCGAGTCAAACCAGGTTTCTGATGAAACTACAGTAATACTGGACTTCCACAAGGAACACAATGACATACATCATCATTTACTGTATAATGGTACCTACATTCTTTTTTATTAGTATATTTAGTTATATTAATGTGAACAAAAACCTGCTCATCTAAATAGGGTTTCATTTTTTGGGTATATTGTTGTTTTTAGTATATTGTTTTTGCAGGTGCCTAAGACTTTTGCACAGCCCTGTACAGTTGCTATTGTACGCTATGCCCATATGCATTGACCTTACACTCCATAGCATCTCTCATGCCTTTACTAAAACTAAAACATGTAAGGAGCTTCTAATGTCCTCATGTTTTGTTTTGCATTTTATCGTGGAATAAAATGTGCAGTACATCACGTCAGTGTCTTTCTGCCTGCAAAGTTAACATTAGAATAAATGCAAACAAACAAGAATGTAGTGAAAAGTAACATGATTTGTTTTGTTTGTAAACGTAGTTGATGTTTTAGTAACTTGCACTTTGCTGAATGTTCATAGAAAAAAATAATATTTTGATTCGAGAGCAACTTACATACACATTGTTTTCATTACTGTTATTTTATTGCTTTTAGTATGCATAAATGAGAGTAAAATATAATAATATGTATGTGATATACAAAGATGTAATGATTTCAATTTAGAATTGGAAAATCAGGACAAACTCTATCACTAATGTAGCTCTCTGTCTTTTCTGAGGGTCTTTCCTTTACTATTTTTAGTTAAAACCATTGTTAAAGTCATATTTAGACAACTGGGTGTATCCTAACAGAGAAAACAGTGAGTGAGGAAGAGGCAGGATATGATACACACAGCTGCTGGTGACAATTAAGTGGCCTTGAACCTTGTACCTTGTGTAGGATTCATAGTTTTCCTAATAAAACCACTCTGATCTCCTGTTTGCTGTGCAGAGAGATCCTCCACTGGAGGTGAAGGACCTGTTTGAAGACATTAAGGATGGAGTGATGCTGCTGGCCCTGCTCGAAGTTCTGTCAGGACACAAACTGGTAAAGCCGCTGTGTTTCTTCCTCTGTTTACTCCTCTGTGCTCATGAAAGCATGTTAATAACATGTGGCCAGAGCTACTTAGTAAAATGCCAAAGAAGATTTGAAGTATGTAGCCAAAGTTGTATGTATAATATCATTATAAAATAGTAACTTTAAGAAGAGAAAAGCTGCAAGATTAAAGCAGCAAGATTAGGATTATGTTAAAGCAGCAAGATTAAGTCATTTTGAGCAGTTTCGCAGAAATCTAAAGAGCACCAGGTATTTTCAAATGTGGTTTAAAAAATATTATGTTTTCATTTGAGAGCAGCATAAATATATATATATATATATAACGGTTTATATTACTGTTAGATTATTAGATTTAATATGCATAGATTGGAGTAAAACATAATATGGATGTAATATACAAAGATATAGTGATTTCAATTCAGGATTGGAAAAGCAGGGAAAACTAGATCACTAGTGCACATCTCTGTCTTTTCAAAGGATCTTTTCTAAGCACGAGCGAAGAGGAGGTGGGGCTTATGTGATACACACCAGTACTTTAGTCTAGCCTTTGGTCTAGCCTTTAGTCTAGCCTGAAGTTTAGGTCTGGATCTGAATACAGCCTGAGAACTTTCCATCACAAGTCAAAGCTGATTTGACATGCAGAATCACATTTTGCATCCAAACCCAACCTGAGCTTGAACCCCATCCAACCCATAATCAAAATTGAAGTGTAAAACTGACCTTGAACCTGCAAAATTCTGGCTAAAACTGATCTGATCTAGACCAGTCAGCCTTTACCTAGAACGTGTTGGATAAATCACAGAAAATATTCTTCTGCCTGCACTAATCTGTCCTCTTCTTATTTTATTCTCTGTTTATTTCCCATCTTTCTCACAAGTCGTCTTCAGCCCAGGAGTGTGTGACTCCAATGTGTAGATTAAACACTGTTTTAAGTTGCTAAAAGAATAATATTCAAGATTCAAAATTCTTTGTTTGTCACATACATTGTTATTTGCTCATACAATGTTGCTCTGAGTCAATCCATATGACTGCAACAAAATTATCAAATAATTTAAATAAAATTATAGAGCAATTTGGTAATAAACTAAGGTAATAAAATAAAGCAACGAGGAAAAGTGAAAGCAGTGGAAATGCATGGTAAAAGTGGGAAACTAATATAAATTTTGAGCCCAAATCAAGCCTAACATGTATTTATCAAGCTCTATACTCCTGTGAGCGACGGCCATATGAGCAGATGTGTCCAGTCCAAATCGGACAGATATTTTAAACTCCACTGTTTGCACACAAATTATATTTTTACTAAGAACCTTACGGATTTTAAGAGTTGGAAAAGTACTGGAGGTGTTGAATTACTGTCAAAAATCACATAAAATCTCAAAATGTGTACTATCATACCACTAGTAATGCAATATATAGGGCATCATTAAGAGGCAAACCAAAAAAACAACCCATATATTGTCTAGACAACATAGAGTTCACACGGACCTGCTCCCAACACACACATGATTTTACACACACACACACACACACACACACGCACACACACTCACGTGTGTAGTGAGAGTGGTCCCTTAAGGCCAGTGTTGCCTCAGGTCTGTGCTGTGGTACAGCAATCAATGCTGCCCAGAATGGTCCACAGTGCCTTGGGTTTAGTTTGCCTTTGCCCCCATTTGTCTCACCTTTGCTCTTGTTTATCTGTTTTTGCTCGTTTTAAGTTATCTTTTATTGTTTTTGTTTCAGATTCATCCTAATCATTGATCTTATTGTTTATGTGTCTGCACCCCATTCTGCTGCAAAATATCATTTCACTGTTGCTTTCCGTCTGTTTCAGAAAATCTCTTTTCACTTTATTTATACAAGTGATGTCAAAGTAAATGTGTTAATAATTTAATGCGGAACATGATTAACATCACTATTTATTTTGTTGTTAATGCATGCTTTTGGTTGGACCCATTGCTTTTTCAGTAATAGGGCAGGCTGAAGCCCAGCTGCTCACATGCAATAGTAACAATAACAATACTGATAACAATAATAACCATAACCGTAACAATAATATTATTAATAATAATAATAATAGTAATAAGAAATATGTAATAAGAGACTACAATTACATAATTATACTAATATTATGTAATAAAAGACAAATATATACATGCCTTTAGTATCATTTACTAGTGAAACTACTTCCAATATCAGTAGTTCAGCAAACTGCACTGGACAGCACTTGTATGAGTCGGTAACAACAATCGATGAGCTGTGCCAAATTCTACAATCATGGAGGTGTTGGAAGTGATTATTATTATTATATTATTTGATGAAGGAGCCTGAAAAGTCTGTAAAGATTATCCACTGAAACGTCCTGCATTCATATTCATATTCATACTCAGCTCATGTGAATGTATAGATTAGTACATTTTAAAGTATAACAAATTTAACATTTACCACGTGCAAAAGAGTGTCATATTTAACTTCTTTATAGAGCATGAAGCAGAAGTCTTAAAAATGGACAAAACATGTAATTTGGGGGTAACTGTACATGTAAGACTGCATGTATAAAAACACAACAAATCCTTGTAAGCTTATTTTCCATTGTGGTACTTATTATCATATTATTAACTCATTCATATA
>JBBPDB010000153.1:2730110-2746784 GCA_037974465.1 Brachypetersius altus
GTAGTGGATATTCTGTGAGCTGTTAGAAGAACACAGGTTTGGATCCAGGTTTCTGCTCAGTGCCTCCAGTCATTGGGTGACTGAATACAATTCTATAATCAACACCTAATTTAATCTACTGCAGTAAAAAGAGCCAAACCAGTAATTTGATGGAGCTGCAAGTAAAACTGGGCTTCCATGAGGAAAGACGTGTGGAAATGTTTAAGCGAACACTTTGCCACCCATGAAACCACCATTTACTGTATTAATGTTGTTTGTATTTGTTGTATTTTAACACAAACTTAACACCACCGCACAGTAGTAAACAGCTTTTAAGCATAATTTTCTCAGGCACCTAAGACTTTTGCACAGCACTGTAAGTTCATTGTATGTGTGTGGCGTGTCTGAGTTTTGCCTTTGCATTTCAGGCCACTGTGCATGCATGGCAAGCCTTTGAGGAGGACAGAGAAGCAATATGGCAGTTTGTGCACAGAACCACTCCTGTCCTGCAGGAGGAGCTTATATTCAGCAGTCTGGACTGTCTAACTACTGCACTTGATCATGCAAAAGTAAGAATACTGTGGATAGCAATACATATACAGTGTTTCCCCTACCATTAAATAAGCTAGGTGCTCCTTAAAGAAAACTGAAATGCTAGTGGATTCATTAACATGTGATGTTTTATTACAAAGAGAACCACCCTGTGTGTGTAAATGTAAGCACTCCACTTCTTTTCAAGGCTTAGTTATCAAAAGAAGATCACTACTGAACCATTTAAAAATGTGTAGAAAGAATTGTAAAACGTCATGATACCGTCCTGTCTGTATCTATTTGTGGACCATATGTGCGAGAAAAGTATCAGGTATGCCTCCTATATCTACATTAGCTTTTCCTTCCTTTTCAAGCCTTTGTGATCAAAAGCAAATCACTATTGAACCTTTTAAAAATAAATGCGTAGAAATGTAACATGATGATACTGATGATCTCATGTGCCAGACGACAAAGCTGGCCTTGAAGTGTCAACTACCTGACTTAAAAGAAAATATCTAGGGTAAAAACTGACGATGTATGGATATTATATCTATGTGTTTAGATGAGCTATTCCTCGTATATACATTATATGATTATGGTGTGTGTCTGCTTGTGTTTGTGTTCAGGAGCTTCACACAAAAGCAGGTGTGCTCACAGTTCAGGCCAAATCGCTTATGAAGAAAGCTGCTGAGATCCAGCTGGGTGACCAGAATCATTCTCTTCTGCAGAGTCAGGCCCAGGCTGCTCAGGAGCGAACACAGGAGATACAAGTCGGCCTTGAGAAAATGTGAGATTTCTTTGGAGCAAATAAGTTCCCGATTTCTTCTTGATCAATTCGTATTGATCATTTGGTTTAGAAATGTGGAAATAATCACATTCACAGCAGCTTCAAAACAATAGAATGGTCAGTCAGTTCTCAGATAGAGGCTTTAAATGCTGTTCCTGTGTGTGACATGTCCCTCTTTATCTCTCTGTCACTGCAGGATATTGGAACTTGAGCAGATGCAGGCATGGTGGCAGCATTTCAACAATGAGTCCGAAGCTTTCTCCTGCTGGGTATGTGAGAGAGAGAGGGAGCTGGCAGATCTGGACCTCAACTCTGTTCCCTTAGATCAACAGCTTCAGGCTGTAGAGGTAATGTTTTTTACACACACGCAAACAAAACCTATCCAAAGATCAGTTTAAAGGAACCTCAAAAGAGAAGGAAAGGAAAGTGTAAAGAAGTGTAAAGAATGAATAGTACACATTTTACCTGGTCATACCAGAAAGAAGGGTAAACGAAGGGACTGTCTAATAACACTTATTTATAGCTCACACACTGCAGCACCACATTTAAAAGCCCCTTCTTAACAGCCGCATCACTGCTTGGTGCTAACTAATTCAACTAACACCAATACCGTCTCCTAATCAAGCCAGTTAATACATTTAATGATGACTGTATCTGACTCTCAGCATAAATATTGTTGAAATGTTCATATCTGTGTGTATATGTAATATTTAACATCAGACGTCTAGACATCACAGACTTTAAAAATAGCCCAAATGAAGAACAAATCTAGGGGGTGTTTCACTGCAGGTAATAGTCACAGTGCTTTTGAAATGAAATCACAGGCTGTGTGAATTCGCAGTTTGGGCTAGAGGTAAATCAGCCTCATTTTAATCAGTTCTTATTTTAATAATGATCTATTGTAATCTGTTGTGTGCTGTAGTTCACAGGTCCACAAGAGTGAAAAATCATCAGCTTTTTGTCATTTGTTGAATGCCTTAATGCTAAATGTAGTTGGTCGTGTCTTTAGTTCTTTAGTTGTACTAATAGTACGCAATAGTATTTCTGGCCATTCTGGCATTCTAGGTGAGTTTTGGCAACTGGGGGGCGTGGTATGGCATTATCTTTTTTTCACCTAGGAGTGGAGGGTGGAGGGCAGAAGGTCTTTGGGTCTTAAGTGGGCAACCTAGGCAATAGGTCTAAAATTGCCCAGATTACACTTTCCTTTACTGTAGAGACAGCACTTGCTATGAGGTTTAGGTAGCTAAGAAAGAATAGGATCTTATCATCCAGGTATGTCTTATTATGCCTAAATCATCACAAATAAACTGTTTATAAGACTGCATGACATACAGTTGTTCATAAAAAATGGACAAAAGTATAGACAAAATGTACGTTTCACAATAGCTGCCACTCTTTTTAGCTTTGCATCACACTTTTTCTATTGCCAACAGTACATCAGAAGCTGCTTAAACAAGTCCAGTTAACATTAACTTCCAAATTATTGTTAAATATTAAATACTAAATGTTGTTATTATAAATACTAAATGTTGGTAAGAACTAAAGATGGAGACTTAATGCTGAGGCTGATTGACACTTGGGTTGAGACAACATCTTGTAAATGTGCAGTTTAAGGCAGACTGTTGCTTTCAAGGCTGAACAATACTAAACTTATTGTCATGGGCCTTTCTCTTTTTTCTTCTCTCAGGCAATGGAAGCAGGTTTAGAAGAGAGAATGAATGTCTTGAGCCAGCTGGAGATGGAGTCTCATTCTCTGACTCGTTTTATCACTCCGGGGGAGGTGGAGCGCATTCAAACTCGTTTGATGCAGGTTGGCAGGTACTGGGAGGAGCTTAAGAACAATGTGAAGCAGCGAATGGCTGAGCTTCAGGCCAGCTCTTCTCATAAGATGAAGTTAACTGAAGATCTGTGTGAGGTACTTCCACATAAGCCCTTTATCTCTAACTGATTTTACAGTTTTGATTATATACTTGAAGAAAGTTCTGATTGGTTGTGCTTTTATTCATGTTAATTTATGCCTTTCAGGTAAGAAATGTGATAAAAGAGCTTGCAGACATGTTGAACAAGCCAGTTGCTTCTTGCTCATCATCTTCAAGCACATACCAAGCTCTGCATGATCATTTGGTACGTTTTCATGTTTGTAATACTGCTGGTCACATTATAATTCAAAAGTCTAGATGTAAAAGATGTAAAAAGTTTAGTCAAAGGTTTTGGTCAGTTTACACGTTGTTTTGATTTCAACATAATTACAGAGAACACACCTTTATTTCATAAATGCTGTTTATTTGCTAAATTTAACAAACAAAGGGAAAAAATGTCTGTAATAAAACCCCAATTATAAGATAGAAATATTTTTGTATATATTTTTTTATTTCAGCATGTGAAACTAAGGGAGAAGAGTAAACTAAAATATTTAGAAAAATCTTTGTTCCATGGACAGCATTTGTACTTATTTTCATGTGGAAAATCAACAAAGCGTGTAATCTGACAACATTTGGCACATGAGTGTAAGTGTATAGTTTACTCTGTTTTTATAGATTATTTGCTTATGCACAATGCCTTTTCTTCCAGGAGCTCTGGCAGGCTCTGAAGCAGCTGCAGCCCAGACTGGTGTCACTCAGCCTGGGCTTGAGAAGGGTTTCTGATGGGGGTCAGGTGGAGAAAGAGGTGGCAGAGCTCCAGCACACTCTTACGCAGCACACACAGGGCGCTGCCACAAAACAAGCCATGCTGGAGGATCTGCTGACTCTGTGGCAGAAGTAAGCTCTTATTTGACTTATTTGTCTAGTAGCCTGGGCTGGAGAAGAATCAGAATCAGAAAACGATGCTGATACCGAAAGAAATTGCTTATGCTACTACAGCTCAGACACAGAGGCATACAGACAAGAGCAATATAAAATATAATATATACATAAACTCTTCAGAAAATATAAACGATATACTATATACAACATACTATATCCTCCTGAGACCCGGCCCATTCATTTATGTCCTTTATAGTGGACATTTTGTTCACCTGTATCTTCCTTAAGTAGTTGGGCTTTCCAGTGATGGGTCATGTGAAGGGTTTGTATGCTGGGAACAAGGACTGCAGTGGCAAGACCTACATGAGGTGTCCCAAATGCAAGATGTTCTTCTGCATAACCATAAAGAAAGCATGCTGTTACAGCTAAAATATCTAGAGGATGTTCTATGACTTATAATTCACTGTTGAACTAAAACATGTGTTTTGTTGTCCTTGCAAGCAACAAGCAACAGAGGAGTGATACAAAATTGTATTGTTTGGATCAGATTGAATGTGTTCTTGGGTTAATATTTTGGGGATTTTATTTTCTAAATTCAGTTCTATTTTCACACGGGAATTGTCCTGTTGTCCTCTAGAGTGGACATGCTGGGAAATTAAAATAATAAATATATTCAAATTAATTGTAAGGTGTATTTTTTAGGCCCAATAGATATATAAAATAGAATAAAATAGAAAACCACACAAAAAAGAAATTGTAAGACTTTTTTTCTTTGGTTCTCAGGAGGATATACACAAAATTCTGTGGTCGGAAAGAGAGGTGGATTTGAATACTTTAGATTAATGAATAAAATGACTGCTGAAGTAGTTTACTAATTAACACAAATAGCTGTTTGGAGCTGTTTTCTATACCAAGTACGTTATTGCACATAATAGTGACATGAGTAGTGATATTTCAAATGATAAGACTGTTGCACATAACAGAGCATGAAATGGTAGAAACAAAAAATCGTGGTTTAATGTTGTGACTTTTCTTTCGCTAGATATGAAAGAGATCTCTCAGTTCTGCAGGGCTGGCTGGACAGGTGCGAGTTTCTCTGCAACTCTGATTCTCCATACCTGACTATGGATAAAGCCAAGCTTCACAGCCAGCTTCAAATGCTGCAGGTACTTCATCACATAGGGATCAAAGCTCATACTAGAGGAGGAACTGGGGTTCAGGTTTTATAGGTTTTCTTTTCATGGTAGTATCAAAGAAAGAGCACTTAGAAGAGCTAAGGGCTGAAGTGTCTTTCGGGTGGAGGTTCTATACCTTAGGTTATTGAAAAATGTTCCACTTTATATGACTTGTCTCTGTGATTAATTGTTTTATCAATTACTCCGATGCTGTGATTGGCCAGGACCTGCAGTCTGAGGTTCCCTCTCAGGAGTCTTTGTTGGAGAAGCTGGAGACCCAGGCTGAGACTTTGAATCCCACAATGTCAGAGGAACGAGTGGGAGAACTAACAGAGCTCCACTGTAGCCTGGAGGAAAGATGGTGCTCTCTTAGTACAAACATACCTCTCAGGTACGCACTCAAGCCTTGCTGTGATCTTTTTTCACTCCATGTTCTATTGAGAATCGCAGGTCAGGAGGGATGGCCTTCACGCTGATTTGACTTCAGGCAATATTCCCACTTTGATAGAAGATATATTCCCTTTTAATACACTGTGGTGGTTTTCTATGGGTTTTCATTTACCAGTGATGAGTATTTTTTATCGCTGCTTGAAATTTTTTTTTCTCTAAATGCTCTATATCACTTATGTGATATTAATACACTCAGCAATACGCTCAATGCATGGAATACTGAATTTTAGATAACTATTTGTGTATTTCTTTAGAAGTGTGGTTCATTTTTTTATTCGTTTTGCCAGGATTCAAGAACTTCAGGCCCATCAAGCTCAGCTGGAGAAGTTTAACCAGTCTCTGGTGACACTCATCATGTGGAGTGAGAGCTTTCTTGGCCAGATGAGGAGCAAATCCAAAATCTCCATCACAGACTTGACATCTGCTGGTGCCCAGATAAAGGTAAAGAATATGCTTTGAATGAAGTCTTTTTTTTAAAGCATTGTTTCTTAGTCCTGCTCCTGGTGACCAACAGCACTGCACAGTTCTGACCAATTTGTTGGAGAAGTTAGAGGATAATGAAACTTGAACAAGGGCACAGTGTCAATGGTGAGAGGCACTGCTTCTAAAAAGCATTAAAAGCTATTTGACTTTGAATGAAACCCCAGTTTGGAGAATTTGGGCCCTGCTGAACATGAGTGAGTAAAAAGTAAAAATACTCCACTTTTGGAATGTCTACAGGATGATGAGGCTCTTCTGCAAAACCAGAGAGAGGCAATGGATGGTCTTCAGCAGCATGTGGATGCTCTTGGTCCATCTTTAGCTCCTGAGGACATCCAGCGACTGCAGATCAGGAAGAACGACTGTCTACAGTCCATCTCTGAGGCTCAGAGCCTGCTGCAGCGCCGGAAGGAGGCCTCAGTTAAACTGGAGAGCTTCCTGGTGGCCTACAAATCAAGTACCAGCTCACTGCAGACCCTCCAGGGAGCTGTTGAAGAGCAGGACAGCTGGGACCAAGCTAAGGCTTGGGAGCTCAACCAGGAACTAGGGCGGCTGTCCCAGGAGTTAGCCTCCCTGGAGATGCAAGCTATAAGTTTGGACAGCAGTCTGAATAAGGCATACCTGCACCTCCATGGGGCTGAAGGAGACCGGACCACCTGCCGGCGCTTGGTGGACGAGATGGGATCAGGCCTACAGGGCCTCCAGAGGAGTCTGGGGACGAGACAGAGCGAGGCAGAAGCACTAACAGCCATGTGGAACTCCTTTAGAGGGAGGAAGGAGCTGCTGTTGCGGAGTCTGATGCAGCTGGAAGAGAGAACCAAAACAGCGTGGCTTACCGATCCCAGCACACAGAGCTTCCAGCAGAGGTAATGTGCTGCTTAGACCCTGTCACCACTTGTACCCACCCATTGTCACACTCTGCCTTGTTTTGCCCATTTCTGTCTTTGTTTTTTTCTGACCATGTGGACTTTTGTTTTGGTTTTAGCTCCATCTTAATGTATTCTCCTGTGTCTCATTCAATTCTCCTCCTCTTCCCAAGGGTTTCCTATTCTGACCCAGAATACATTTAATACAGCATTGTATTATATATATATATAGTCACATGAACACACCATAGCACAGGAGTGTGAAATTCATTCTCTGTTTTTCACCCATTCACCTAGTAAAGAGGTGGGCTTGCACCAATGAAATGAAAGAATACATAGAAAATAAAAAAGGGAGATTAATAGTGCAATGGAAGTGGAGATTTTTAAAAGAAATATTTGTGATCTTGTTCTTTGTGTGTATGTGTCAGGCTGTGGATGCTGGACCAGTTGGAGGAGGAACTCCAGGTCCTGAAGCACAGTCAGCTGTGGTTGGGGGAGAGAGGAGAGCAGCTTTCTCGCAGAGACCACGAGCTGGCTGAGGAGGCCCAGCAGGATGTAAACCTGGTCCAGTCCACCTGGGAGAAGATAAAGAGACTCATCTCTGAGGAGTGAGTTTATCTCCTTTTACAGAGAACCTTCAGGCTGAACTCCTGAGATGCAGCTGAGTTTTTCTCACTCTGTGTGCAGGCAGGAGCAGTGTGCACACTTGCTGGAGATCTGTAAGGATTACTTTGCTCTAAAGTCCAAAATCAGCTCTGCTGTCGAGAGAGGCCACGCTGTCACTGCAGCCCAGTCCAGCCATTACAACCCCGAGGACATTCGGAGGGCCCTGTCCCGGGTCAGTACACTCTCTCATTCTACTGTAGAGCTTGGAACCCAACTGCTCATGTCGGATTTGGATGTCATTTACCAATTTCAGCTCAGATAACACATTCAGCTCCTCACAGCTGATCGCCGAAAGAGTGTAAATTTTGTGTCCCGAAACATGTTTACATTTATTCAGCCAAAAATATTTTGGTTATATGTAACATGCAAAGACATAGAGTTTTACTAAATGTACTGTGGGCTATCAGTCCCGTACAGACTTTTGGTCATCTGATTTGTTGCTTGATCATATTATTTTACATTATTTTAATCGTCCATGACCTAATGACTGATGTTATCACAATGCATTTTTTATATCGCTGTCCTATCCGTTTTTATTCAGCCTGCTGGGTGGCAGTGGGCTGGCCCAGTTTTTCTCTTTATTGATTTTCTCTCTCTCACAAGTGGAATGAAAAAGAAAATGCTGCATCTCACTAATGCAAAGTAAACTTATATGTTACAAGAAACACTGTCAAGGAGATTCCTAACAACTATGAGCTTCTACCTAACCACCAAGTAAATTCAGTTTGGAATTAGGCCATAAGTTGAAATCTTTACTGAAAGATTACATGCAAAACTGTAGCATACAAAGTAGAAAAACATGCTGTGAGGGCTTCTCAGACTATGACACATTTTCAGCACCCACATAAGTGTCTCAATCATGAATAAAGGTACCATTGTATACTGAAAAGTATTTATCATAAAGATATAGAAATATCCTTCAGTTTTAGTAAATAATGAATTCCGGCGAAACTGGGCTTGCATTTTATAACATGTTAACAATAGTATTCACATAACAGTAATATATTCCTTCACCTCAGTGAGCTTCCTGTGTGGTAGTTGGGAGCACTCAGCTTGCGTCCTTAGCTCAGTGAGGGCAACTGCAGAGTGTAGTGATCATTTTTCATTATGTGTTAGGAAAAACAACTAGCCAGTGAAAACAAAATCCTATGCTGCAAAACAGAAAGGGCATTTCTATCTTGTGGCCATCCTTAATGGTATAAATCAATTCGAAGAAACATAATGAGATGTCAGACATGCCAGTCGTGGCTATTTTTTCCCAAATAATAACAAGCAGCTCTGGGTAGAAAAAAAACATCTCTTTCCATCCTATTATATGGTCAAAAAATTGATTTGGATTTGAGTGCATTCCTATGGCCTATGGTGTAATGAGGGTTGACAACAACTAGATTTTGAAAAGTAAGGGGACAGTGCACATTTCCTTGTGGTCCCCAGTGGAAACTGCGCTTACATGGCATGATTTATCATTATTATCTGCTTCTCTTTAGCTGGAGGCGGTGAGACCTGAGTTGGCAGGCACACAGGAGGAGCTGAATCAGTTCATTAGTAAAGGCAAACACCTCATCAGTGAGCTGAGAAAGCTTTCGGAAGACGCAGGAGAAAGCCTCCGCACTGAGATGGACACCATCGTGGACCAGTGGCTGGATGTGAGATCTGTTAGATCTGTTAGACTTCATGTTTTTGTGGTTTACAAAGAGGATAACAAGCCCAAGACAAGTATAGTGAGGTAATAAAAACCCATGTGTTCCTCTGTTCATGTCCTCTGCTTCCAGACATCTGAGAGGATGGATGCTGACATTGATCGTCTCTCCGTTTTTCTTGCCTTATGGAATGAGATCAACTCTATTGCCAATGACATTGAGTGCTGGAGCATCACTTCTGTTAGTGAACTCAGCGAGGGAGCTCTTACCCTCTTATCCAGTCCTGATATGGAGGAGCGCCTTGATCGGTTTAAGGTCAGTGGCAAGACTGAACAAACAAGACCTCGCAATCACATGCTGAGAATGAGAAAGGGCTAAATCGCATCAAATGATGTGGAAAGGATGATATTTCTCCTGTGTTTGAACAGCTGGAGCTGGAGAGTAAGGAGGAGGTACTGGAGGTCCTGCAGGGAAAAGTGACTGAACTACAAGAGGTGACAACGACCCAGCAAACACCCACGGAGCTGCAGGTAAAAACAGCTGTAGCTTCGACCTTCTAATGTACAAAAAAAGAATTAATACATATCCCCCACAAGGATATGTGGGAGATATCCTAACGGACCAGGAAATCACAAATAAATGTAAAATGTGATTGATAAATTTAAAATTAATTTTAAAAAGATATATTCTAAATACAATAAAGAGGAACAGCAGGGAGGTCTCAGCTTCGAAATCTAAGTCGTTGTTCAGCCAACTGTTAAATGCCAGCTTTACAGATGACATTACCTATTTCAGAGCATTTGATACTTTGAGCATTTGAGCATTTGATACTTTTTTAGTTAAAGTGTTGGAAAACCGTGATTGACTTCACCCAAAATGCTTTTTTGTCTTGGGTCTGGTCGATCTGGATCTGACCAATGGCTGAGACTTGCCTCAGACTCAGCCATTGGTTGTGCCCAATGTTCTTTTTGGTATTGACCAAGTCTTTAAAAAAACTGTTTTTCAATCACAGCGAAATCACTGCCAACACTAAAAACAACAAAAAAAATCAATAAACAAAATAAAAGCTGAGATGGTCGACAAAACAACCCCTTAGCCTCTTAAAAAACGAAGAGCTTCTGTCGACAAAATCATTGATTTAGTGAGCTTGTTTCGAAAATGAGCATTGGTTTAATTATTTCTAATCCATCTAGAATGAACATTCATACGCCTGCAAAACTTTTCTCTTTGCTGCATCCATGCTCATTTCAGCCACCGATGTGGTGCGGCAAGTGAATCAAGTGAAATAGCTCCACTTACAGTAAACAATGTGGTCTACTTTGATCCTGCAATGCTGTTACACTGCATTTGCCTTTGCCTTTGATCATAACAAATAACACAGAAAATGATCATCTTGAAGTAGAAGACACAATATAAACAGTGTCACACAAAAATGATTGGACTTGGACGCAGATTCACATAAGGTGGTTGTACTACTACTACCATAAACACTTCAGTCTGCAGTTTCATTGGCTACTGGTTGAATATTTGGCCTGGACAGGGTGGAATACCATGAATATTCATGAATAATTGACTACAAGATATTAAATACACACACACCGACTCGCAGCAGGCTCATTTCAAGCCAAGGTTTATTATCATCTCAGCCACGTACACAGTCTGTACACAGTGTCACAGTGAAATCAAACAATGTTCCTCCAGGATCATGGTTGAGGATTGACATAAGCGGTACGCAAGCAAGAATTGGCATATGTGATACAATAAATCAGAAAACCAGTTTTCAGTCTTAACTGCGGACCTAATTTGATGGGGGTTCCAGCACCCGTGGTCTTCTTCTTTGTCTTTGGGTGAATTTGGGTGCGTACCAATTTGTTATTGTAGGTACTCAGAGTACTACAGCAAAAAAAATTATGTCAACCTCTGCTCATGGTGCAACACGAGAACAAAAACACAACCAAAAAGAACAAAAACAGAACAACCACAAGACTACAGACAGCACAAAGAGCAGCACAAGAAAAACAATGAATACAGTTTTATGACACACGGCATTCTAGCAGCGGAGTCATTAGGTGTGCAAAAAGGCAGAATAGAGGTAGACAGCAATAAATATTAATAGTGCAAATAATAGCAGCAGTGGGAGAGGTGTGTTCTAGCTTTGCAGCAATATTGTCAAAATGCATAGTCCCTGATACTTCATAACATAACTTCACATCTAGCAAGGCATTACATTACATTAAAACTGCAGTTGTCATTCTGCTCTGTAAAAGCTCACAATCATGTTTTCTGACTCTCAAGGCAGTGGAGTCTGACCTAAGGAAGAAGCTCTTACATGCTGGGGAGGTTTATGAGCAGACCAAGTCCATTCTGAGAGACTTCAGCTCCCAGAGGCAGCAGCTGCAGGACATCATATCCCAGATGGCTGAGCAGTTGGAGGCCATTGAGAACGCTCTGTCAGAGCTATCTCGGTCATCTGATCCAGAAAATGTGGCCAAGATAAAGGTCCACCTATTTTCATTTGCTTTTTTAATGTTTCTAGATTAGAGCCACTCATCTCATGTTGAGGCATCACCGTGAGTGATATTAATCTGGTGTCCTATATTACTGGTCACTGTGACCTGGCATTATTAGACTGAAATCAATCAATTAAATCAATCAATTTGATTTAAAATAAGATGTCCTATTTTGTGATTGCAGGAGTTCCAGAGGACTCTGAAGCAGATGGAAAGTGGTTTGGAAGTGGCAAGCGAGTCTCTTAGAGCTCTCTGTAGAGCTTATCCAGCTCAACAGCTCGCCCGACTCGGAGAGGACATCACTAACCTGGTGAAGAGGTGTGAGGCCGCAGCCCAGCGTTCCACCCGCACCCTGGGAACGCTACAGGAAACGCTACTCCGGCATTTTAATGGTGAGGGTTTTTGTGATAGTATAAAGCCTCTCTGTTTGGTAGCATCTCTGGGTGAATACACATTTACATTTATGCTCTACTGCCTACCAAAACATGCAAACCACACACCTGTGCCACAGAGGCTCTCTCTCACACAGACAGTATGACAGCTCTCCTTGGGAATTGATTAAGGTTTGTTACTAGGACGACCGTGAGCTCTTCCTTCCAGACACACCCACACAGCCCATCTGGTCACATAAAAAAAAATCGTAGTTTCATCCACTGCTGTCTGTAACCCCTCCGCTTGCCTGTCCCGCTCTCCAATCTGTGCTCATTTACAGAACTCGCACAAGGTTTCCACTCCTGGCTCTCAGAGCTGAGGGCCAGAACAGAGGACAAGTCGGACAAGGCGCAAGTTCCTGACGTCACGGCTCAGCTGCAGACGCTAAAGGTATCAATTAGACTTAAAATGTCCTGCACCTCAGACACATTGTCCCTTGTGTGTGTATGATTGCTCCTCTGGTACCAGTCTTTCAAGTGCAAACTAGTTGTGGAAGAAAAAGCCCTTTATGATGGACAATTGTCCTCACAAGAAAACGTTAAATGTAGTACACACTGTTTCAAAATGTACCATTCACACCCTAGAGACCTGGGCCTAGTCCATACAGTCCATATTTGACCTAAATGAGTTTTTCTGACGTCATGGTCCTGTAGACCTGCTTATACATGCTGTATACCAGACTACAGTAGTTTTGCCCCACCCATTTGTTTTATCAGATTCATATCTGATACATCCTCTGTGTGAGGATTACATATTATATGAACTGGGAGACGGGGCTTGCTCCCTCCACTCCATGCATCGACATGGTACTGTTCCCGTTGCTTCTCTTAGTGAATGGGTTAAATGCGGGGGAAAAAATTGCACACTGTGTGCTGTGCTGTGTTCACGTGTGACTATAAGGGGCCGCTTTACTTTACTTTCACGCTGAAGCCATAAGGGGTGTCCTACTGCTTTTTGAATGAAACCCAATAGATGTCAGCCAATGAGATTAGACATAATTTACATATGTCTTCAAGGTACAGCAACAAAAACTTTTTTAAAAAGAGGTTGGCCATGTAAAATTGAATAATGGATTATTTATACATAAAACTACATATTATTTATTTAATAATCTTGAATTATCCAGCTACTCTGAGGCTAATGTGTATCGTATGTAGTTGAGAGTAAGCCAAGTCTGAACTGGTTCAAAGGGGTTAAGCCATTTTGTATTAGTGCCCTTCAAAATTAGCCCTTGAGGTCTGAACTATTCAGCCATGCAATCAGATCATACTTGTCTGCAGGAACTGGGGACTTGTTGTAAAAGTCTTATCGTCTTTTAGGCTGCACTGCATCAGGTGGAACAGGGTGAAACGCACTTAACCAGACTGAATGAAGAAGCAGAGAAACTCCTGTTACACCTGTCCAAAGCAGGGACAGGAGGGGTGCAGGAGCGTTTAGCCTCGTGTCAGCTTGCACTGGACGGGTTTGTGGTGACCTGCAGACAAAGACTGCGCTCTCTGGAGGAGACTGCTGCCCTGCAGGATGGGTAAGGGAGTGATGAAGACTATGCCAATGCTACAATGCTGCAGTTCATTCATGTGCAACATGTACAATATCTCTGGTGCAATGTTACAGTACATCTGAAGACTGCACCATTTTTTCTGCTTATTTTTATACACGATTGACCACAGTTGATTCAAAATCCCAAGCAAAAATGCTTGGAGAACATTTTTACAACTGCAACAATTAAAACATTGATGTTAAGAGCAGTGTGTACGCATGTGTGACTCTGTTTCATCCATCAGAAACTGAATCAGGAGCGAAGCTGCTGGAATACAGACCATAGAAAAGCTGCTCTACACACACTATACTGCACTCACAGCACATATGGAGGCATTTCTTATTTTTTAAACAGCTCACACTGCAATAGTTCAGAAAAGAATAGCGACCAGTGCATTTTACACACACACACACACACACACACACACACACACACACACACACACACACACCCTGTACAAAACACACCCTGTTTTTTCCTTGGCTGTATACATATAACTGTACAGTGGACATTCTTTTTATATTACATTGTTTTATTGCATCGTTTTCTAATTTTTGGCCACTTTGGTGTTGTAACAGTGCAAATGTCTCACCTGTGGGACTAATGAAGGGTTATGTTATCATATCTTAACTTAAAAAGTACTAATGAAGAATTATCATCACCATCATTATCCAACATCATCAGGGTCTTGTCTGTTCTTTTGCTTGGTACCTTCTCAGGTTTTGCTTGGTACCTTTTTCACGCCGTTTCAGTTTTTTCGGTCACATCAACTTTTTGAATTATGAATAATATTAGATTTGCAATAGACTTGCATGCGGTTTTTATTAAACCGCAGGCACCAATCAATTAACTGTTTCAATATTTTCAGTGTGAAGTCAGACAGGCCACACTGTGGCATAGATATAATGATCAGTATCAGTCAGATTCCACTGTTTCTTCAAAAACACTCAGCATCTGATTATTATATGATCATTATACCAACTATCATGCAATATAGTATTAGCTTCATCACAAACACTGTATGTGCGTGAAAAACTAAACCCAGATTTAGTGAAAAACACTGCAAAACCTATGGAAACTTGTCTCTAATGATTTTGACCTGTTGACCTGTGTAATCAGCAAAGGACCAGCAATACTGGTTGCTATATTTTATAGCTGCAGTTACAGCTGTGTGACTTGGAAATGAATATAAAATTGTTGTGATAGCTATCTTTCACAGTTTCACCAAGTTGCCCTGAACTTGTCTAGGTTTGAGGTCCGTGTGGAGCAGCTGAGAGCCTGGCTGCAGCAGATAGAGGAGAGCTTGAAGGCAGAACCTGCTCTTTGGGGAGAGAACCATCAAGGAGCCTCAGACTGCTCTGAACAGCTGCAGAGGATGGAGGAGCTCCACAAAGAGCTGCTGTCGAGAAGGTGTGTGCTTGGAATTTTTAACCCTCAGACGTCTAGAGGCAGTTCTGACAGGTCTGATGTCCAGAAATAGCTAGTTGTAGCTGGATATAACTGGACATGGTCTAAGAGGCGGCTTTTCTCTCCACCACACACACAAGTGTACACACATTGGTTGAAAATAATTTACATCAATTTTAAACCATAATAAAATATAAATATAAATACCGTATTGATCAAAAATGTTTAACACCATCAATAAGAGTGAATCCTTGATGTTAATGTGTGACTGTTTTTACAGTTTAATGTGTGGAACAGACAAGAACCACAGATTTTTGTATGAAATAATTAGCAAAAACCATAAAGGGCCATTCAGCCCTAAAACTCGCATCGATTATTGGGGTGTGTAGGATTCTGTTGAGGCGAATTGCATCAGCCTGATTGGTTTGATACAATTCACAATTTTGTAACAGTGTTTATTTCTCTCTGAACCTTTTTACTGAGAAAGGTATATAGAATTAAATTATGAACACTTTGTAATGTTTTTCGGTTATTTTGTAGTAATGATTTTAACCATCAGTGCTGTATTACTACAATAACCAGTATATATTTGGAAAAAAAATATATCACATACTGGGAACCGCCCCCACCCCCACCCCCATTACTGCTATGAAGCTGTGTGTTATAACATGTCATGATATGACAAAATGGCTTCTGTATATATTTTGCACTTTACAGCTGGCAGAACAATAAAACAGCGTGTACTCATGTGTCTACCTCAAGATGCTTGTAGTTTTTCCCAGATTCAAGACTGATTCATCATCTGATGAGGCTTTTCCTACTCATTAAACCAGAACTTTTTACTCTTTGGGCTGTTATGCCTCAACTGTAGGAGAGTAGGCATGTTTATAACACATGTTGCAGGAGTGCTTTTGCCAGAGTGCCCCTTTAAGAGTGTCTGTTTGTCCCAGGCCCTCTCTGGAGCGACTGTGCCAGGCCTCTCTGACTTTGACTGATGGTCGAGCAGCAGGCCCCGAGGCTCCTCTCTCAATGGAGCTGCTCTCCTCACACCAGGCTCTGGTGCAGGAGGCCTGGACGCGACTACGTGGCCTGCAGGAGTACCAGGCCTTTATGGAGGCTCTCAGGGCCATGGGGGACTGGCTGGAGGAGGTGGAGAAGAAGCTGGAGAAGCTAGAGAGCACAGAGGGGAACAAAAGGGAGGTGGAGGAGAGACTGGAACAAGTGCAGGTACACAGACTGCATTCTTATCTTTGGTATATTCATTTAGAAGACACGGATGCCCAGTTATTTTTGCAGTTTCACATATTTTTCAAAAGATTGGGGATGCCTAACAGTTATTTTTATTGTTTTTCATGAAAAGTAAGCAAGGTCATGCAGAGTGGATTGATATGAAATGATGCAATGCAGAGAAACTCACAAACGGATCTGTGGGATGTTTTTACACTACACTATACCACAGACCAACAT
>JBBPDB010000153.1:2780479-2796339 GCA_037974465.1 Brachypetersius altus
TTTTAAGGTTCTTTAATTTGACGTGTTAATTTGCTGTTAGCTCTTTAGTCTGTGCAGTTCCTAAAC
This sequence comes from Brachypetersius altus, assembly GCA_037974465.1. NCBI lineage: Eukaryota > Metazoa > Chordata > Actinopteri > Characiformes > Alestidae > Brachypetersius > Brachypetersius altus. Next base: position 2,780,546 of record JBBPDB010000153.1, read on the forward strand.
AGATGTATTTTTAAGTATTAAACGTTTCCCTCAGGTCCAGGTCCAGAGGTTGGAGGGGCACGTAAAGAAGCAGGAAATGTATCACACTGAGCTCCAGGAAGTGGAGCGGTGGCTACTGCAGATGTCCAGCAGGATGGTGACCCCTGACCCTGCACCGGGCGGCGGGATGGAGGCCGCCACTCAACAGTTGGCCAGACATAAGGTGACCAGTTACAGTCAGACATACTAATACACTAAAACAGAAAGTCCTGCCCACACACAGAGTGAATCAGGGTTTCTGGACAGTATTTTTGATTTTTCTGTTGCCACATCAAAATGTGGATGGAGGAAAGGAACAGCAACAACGGAAAAACTGAACTTCACCACATTTTCTATGTATAAAACCACAGTTCTGTGTATAATAAGCACAAAAAAATTTTGTGCTTATTATATATATGTTTCTCATCTTGAGATTTTTTTTACTTATTTCTTTACATTGTTGCCTGTTTTTTTATTTTATCTAGTGAAAGCATCTTATTCCATTTGCTAATAGATGGCTGGATATTTCTATAAGCAAAATTAAATGCATTATGTCTTGAAACAAGCAAAACGCTATGCCTTCATATATAACTTTCTACAAAAAATACTTTAAATACGGGTTGAAATACGAGTAAGAGTTGAAAAAAAAAGAATCAATCTTAATAATATTAAGATGATATTAGATATATAGTATAACTTTAAGATCATTTCACTTGCCATGATGCCGTTTTTGCTGCATTGGGTGCTTTCAGATATAGAACAGTGGCCTGATAAAGTCTGATAAAGGTAAATAAATGTCCAATTAGCCGTTGTTGTTTATTTATGATCAGTGTTTGATCATTGCATGCGATAATGTCACAGTGCTACTCCTGGCCTGATCAGTAGTTTGAATATGATACATATTTGTTTAAACATGTTAATACATTGAGAATCATTCCATTTTTAGCTTTTAAAACTGATATTTTCCTTTCCTAAGATCGGTGCCTTTACATTGGGAGTAAGTTTACTTTTAGGGAGTAAATGAATAGTTGCACTCTTAGTCAATAGTCTTTGTATATCGGTTGATGTGTGGTTGTGTCCCTTTGTTTTATGTGACGGTGTACTGGGGTGTTTGCCTTTGCCGGTAATCCCAGGCCATCATGGAGGAGATTGCGGGCTTTGAGGAGCGTCTGGTGGGGCTGAGGCAGAGAGGAGAGGAGCTGGTGTCTGGCTGCAGTGAGCGGCTCCAGGCTCGCCTTCGCCAGCAGACTCAAAGCCACCTGCAGGGAGCTCGAGACAGCTACTCGGCCATCTGCAGCACCGCACAGCGCGTGAGTCTCCCTGCCAGCAGGCCAACGCTGTGCCAATACACTCGCTCTGACCCTCCTCTGGGTACTGACCTTGCTCTGTTGACCAGCTCGTATCGCGCCAGCCTTCATGTAGCTGCACCAGATAACTCACTCCGCGCATGTCATCTTTCTCATCTAATTTATAGCACGGATATCTCGTGTAACTCCCGTGATGGCTTAGCCATCTGATTGCCTCAGCATCTCACCAAAATATTTAAAGACCACTAGGGCTGAAACATTTATTCAACAACTGTCGAAAAAGTCTTTAATATAAAACATTATTTACATTTTCAAGGTTAATCACTAATCCCGAGGAGCACGTAAGGTCGTCTAAAGTGTCCTACCTATGTGAGCACAACGCAAAAGAAAAAACTACTGAAAGCTCAAAAAGACGTAAAGTGTGTCAGTGTGTAGGAATGCACCCCATTTTAAAATTGCTGCTCTCAGTCGTGTCTGTTCTGTTAATTAAAAGTATTTAGCAGCTTTGTTAAATAACAGTTACATTTGCTAGCAATACAAAAGTGAATAATTAGCGGTAAGTACAATTTATTCTGTAAACATTTCTAATAAAAACATGCCAGTAACCTGTTCACACACAGAGCTCACCTAGAGAAGTAAAACTGGGTAAATGATGCTGCAGCCTGAAAACGTACAGTATTTATCTACATATTTTTCAGAATGTGGTGCGAAAATCAAAGCATTTCATGCTTTTACCATGTTAGTAACTTTTTAGTACTTCAGCGGAAAATGTCATTTGATCTAGCGTTCATTTTAGTGCAGCCCTTTAAACGTACAGGCAAAATTTATACCCGTTAATCAAAGATTTGTAAATTATTCATTTTTTGAATATTTTGCAGCGGGTGAAAGTTCTTTTTAATTTTCTCAGTGAATCCAGCCCCCTGACCCACACTTATTCATGTGAGCACAGGCCAGATAGGTTTTAAAAAGATAGCCCACCCATTCTTTTACACTTTGAACAAGAGTTTCAAAGAAATATTCTTCTTCATAATGGTTAATATTTAAATTGAAGTCACTAAATGTAGCTTTTGGACTTCAAGCTCACTATGCTCCAGTTTTGGCTCTTGAGTTCAGATGAGCCTAATTATTCACACTATTCAAATGCTGATTGAGTGTCAAGAGTAGATGATAATAGAGTTCCTGTTCAAAGATTTCATTTAGGGGCCAGACATGGCTTTGACTTGGTGCCTCAATACAGAAAGGCAGTTCTGCCCTGAGCAAAATAACCACTGGCTTTTCAGCAAAAGCTCAGGACTCAAATCCGACCCTAAGCCTCCAGGAAGGACCACCTGATTTCTTCAGAGAGCTCCAAGCAAACACACTCCTAATGTGCCAACCTAATGGCAGTCTCTGCTCAACTCAGCACCCAGTAATTCCCAAAGCAAAACACTCAGTCTATTAATACCCACCCTTTCTCGCAGCCAGGCCTGAAACTGAGCTCTTCACAGTGATAAAAATCCCACCCTTTCCTACTTAATACCCCCCATCAACATCATCTCATGCCAAACCTTGGCCTGTCCTGCCAACACACTGCCACTCTGTAAATCGCACCACCTTGCGTTCTGGCCATTGTTTGCCAGGCTAAGTCTGCTGCCAAACCATGCTGTCTGCCAGAGCATGCCTGTCACTGCCTGCCCCCCCACCCAAGGCTTTAGAATTAGGAATGTCAATCAGCATCAGCTTTTCTCCACATGAGTGTCAGGCATGCCAGAGCATTCAACACCTGTCAAATGGGCTTTGCTTTTTGTTGACCCAGTTTATCGCTGTTAATAATGGGAGGTCCTCCTGTCACCTTACTTTTAATCCATCAGTATGTCAGAATCAGAAGGTCACATTACGTTTTACTTACAGTAGATTAGTGTAGGTGAACAGGTTCTACTGGCATGTCCATATCAATGTTTAAGTGGTAATGCATAAGTGAATAGGAAGACTCACACTATATAATAGACATGAAAACTATTATATAATATATAATAGACATGAATTATGATTTTATGGTGAATTATGGTGATGCAACTCGAGTAAAGGGATCCTGAGTGACATAACTGATATCATAAGTTCAAAGCGGTTCTGGGGGTCCAAGATTGCCCCATGGTTCAAGTGCTCTCCAAATGTGGTAAGCAATTCAAAAAGAAGTGGTGCCTTGCTTGTCCTATTGCGGTCAAAATGTGTGTATAATGTTTGGGACACTATAAATATCAGGGGTGTCGACTTTTATCCACAAATAGCTGGTGTGGCTGCAGTGTTCTATTCTAAGAAAGCAAGACCAACTGTTTGAGGACTGAGACCAAGGGGAATCAGGTGTGTCCCTGATTAGAAGAAATGAAAACCTGCAGCCATACTGACCCTTTTTTGCCAACCCAGCCCTACATTAATACATTCTTAGACCAGTCCATAGTGATTCTACAGGTTATAGTGATATAGTGATGTAAATTTAAGATATTTTTTGTTTATGCATATATATGCTACCAGTAAAAAGTTTGGACACACCTACGTTTTCCTTCGTTTGTATTATCGGCTACATTGTTGATTAATATTGAAAACATCACCTATTACTCTGATGACAGCTTTGCACACTCTTGGCATTTCATTAAGTTTTGACCTGGAATGATGTTTAATTAACATCATTACCATCAGTTTCTTCGTCTAGAGTTCATTAGTGGAATTTCTTGCCTTCTTAATGTGTTTGGAATCATCAGTTCATCAGTTCAGGTCTACAATTAGTGATCCTGTTCCACTACGGTTCTACTGCACATTATGGCAAGAACCACTTAACTAAGTAAAAAAACAACAGTCTATCATTCCCTTATTACAGAACATTTTCTGGTTTGTTTAACTCTTTTTGTTTACTGCATGATTCCATGTGTTTCCACAGGTTTATTTTCAGTATTAATCTACAATGTAGAAAACAATAAAAACAAAGAAAGAAACTCTGAATGAGAAGATGTGTCCAAACTTTTGACTGATAGTATATATATATATATATTGAGAACGGAACTCAGACACTTCCAACTCCACAGTTCGATTGATCTCCAGGAGACCTTTTCAACGAGTCCTCATTTGTGTTTTTAGCACCAGTAGATCAGGGGTTATTCCAAGAAAACCATTCGCCCAGCCCTGGTGTCCCTTTTCGGGTATACCTTGAAATTTTCTTTAAGGGTAATGCATTAAGTTTAAAATTAGGTCAAAGTGTTCTGGGAGTGTATTTGGGGGTGTATTTGGGTGGTATTTAGGGTTTACACTATAAAAATAGGCATTTTAGGCATTTTTTTAACCAAAACACAACAGTGTGGTTTTCACTATACGCAGGGGTTACTGTATATTCGTTTGTATTGAACATTAAAGTATCTCCTGAGAATAAATACTAGTTGGCTCCAAACGCCAGCTAGGTGACAGTGACACAGTGACTTGGCGACTTATACAGCGGCTAATTTGCTGCCAGTGTGGGCGCGCCGTTAAGGCAGTTAGAATTCTCTGGCAGCAGACTCCTCCCCCTCTAAGATTAGAACCTGTTTCTCCTGAATATTTGTGCAATCAAAAAGGTGCATTTCAAATAAAGACGAATGGTTTGTTTGTGAAAGCTATTGAAGGTTGCCAGATCCTCTGCAGATTTTTCTAGGAACGTGATGCTAGTTGGTGAAATGTCTCAGACACTGTGCTTTGGCTTTTTAATGATGCTCTTTTCCACTTGTGATGATGCTCTCACTCACTCACCCTCTGCCTCTCTGCAGGTGTATCAGAGTCTGGACAGAGAGCTGCAGAGACACGTGAGTCTCAGAGATGCACTGCAGCAGTGTCAGACCTGGCTGTCCAACATACAGGAGGAATTACAGCCTCCTGTACAGACACCCTGCTGCCTGGAGGAGGCACTACTGCAGGTCACAATCTTGTCCTTTGCAACAAAACCATATGCAGCACTATAAATCATAATTTTCTGATATAATTACGTTAACCTTTGTGGTAGCTGTTAACTACAGCAACGTGTATTCCTATTTCTTCCAAACCAGCCTTGATCACATCCATACTGCAAGATGATGCAAATTTTAAATGTCTACTGTATCAGGAATATTAGAGTCAGTGTAAGGCTTAAGATTAAGTAAAGATTCAATTTAATTTAAATTCAGTTTAAACTTTACTGATTTAGATCAATGGTTCCCATATCTTTTACTCTCTGAGACATAACCTATATAAAACGGGCTTAAAACTGCATAAAACTTTGAACTCTCTCTAGCTCCACTCACACTTAGCCTCATAAAATCAAACAGCTTATTTGTACGTCAGGAACACCCCAAAGATTAATGAGAAGTGTAGTGTTGCTCATGCTGACCCTCAGGGGGTAAAGACTTGGATAATTGTGTAGCCAATTAATGAAACAAACTGAAGTTAAATGAAGTTTTCTCACTGGGCGTACCACAGGGAGTACATATACCATTCTGGGAAAACAGGTGTGAGCCAGCATTTACAAAGGATCTGCGGTGGAGCATTGAAATAAAGTGTTATATTTCAATCAAACATCCATAAATATATAAGTAATTAGTTGTTTTGTCTCGGGGCTGCCCATCCAGGTGAAGCAGGAGCGGACTCTGCAGGAGCAGGCCGGTACCTACCTGCAGCTGGTGTGCTCCACCTGTGACCTGTCTGATGAGAAGGTGCGGGACACTGCTGCCGACATCCAGCAGGTCAAAATTCAGGTAATAACCTCCCAGTCCCTGCTAATAGACAGATACATGAACGCACACACTACCAGAAAAATCGTTTACACATTTAGTAAAATTTGCATGTTACTCACTTAACATTTACTAAAAAATACTCAATATTCTTTTCTAACAAATAAATTTACAGTACATTCATCAGTACATTTATGAGCCAGACAATGTCATAATTGTTCATCATCACTACTGACCTACAAAAAGCCACTTTATATAATTACAATGGTAAAAATAATGTGACAACCAATGTGATAAACAATGAACAAGTGCATTTAAAGTTAAAGGACAGTCCAGAGTTTGACTCTGCATCACCACACAGCCAGTTAATAGAAGGCATAGCTGCACTGTTAGTCTTTCATCTTATGAAGGACACTTGTTGTATTTGACATATTTTCATTTATAGTTGTTCACTCAATGACTTTCCAGTGTTTAACAAGAATAAAACTCTGCAGCTTATGAAATAAATAGATAAATGGTAAGAACCTGTGGTATAAAAAGGTTTTGACTGGTATTATTTGAACCTAGGTTGAGGAGAGGATGCTGGAATGCCAAGAACTGGCGGAGAGCTGGAGGTCTATAGAAGACCTGCGTTCCGATCTGGAGTCTCGTCTCAGAGAGGCGGAGCAGCTCCTTCAGAGCATGCTCAGGAGGCCAGCAGAGCTTGAGCCCAAAGTTGCTCAGAATCAGCTGGACCAGGCCCAGGTATGATTCTGGATGATTATTGTCTGTATTATTATTGTATTTATGTCTAATAACATAACTCATCAACCCTTAGCAGCACGGATCTGTTTGTAAATCTTTGTTAAATGGCAAAACAACTCCTTATATTGATGTTCCCCTGGTTTGTGTTGTCAGGCGACATGCTGAGCTTTGTTTAGAGTTCCTATGTTATGTAGAACCATATTTACTGTTATTTAAAAAGCTTGTCTAAAAACAATTGCTACTGGGGTTTTAAAAATTACACAAGAGAGCGGCCGAGCGGTTTATTCATGTGCTAGATTCAGTCTGTGTTTTGTCTGGCAGCCAGTTTCATACATGAAAAAAAATGTCATTTATGTTGCATAATCAGGCTGTAATCAGGCTGTAATCATGGATGTGTGAATTGATTTGTCAGTGCCCATAATTACACTCACCAGGCCTGTGCGGTCATTGTTTGTGAAAATAGCAGATACCATCATTCTGGATATATAGTGAGCTGTCAACAAAATGAAAGATGAAAACTCCAATTTCCTCCAAGCCCACAGTCTGCCATCAAACCACCCATTAGATTTATTAAAATCTGGCTGACTAATAATGCCTTTCTTTATTGCCTGCCTCCAAGGACTTCATCCAGGAGATGCAAGCCAGGCAAGCAGATCTTACCCATCTGAGAGAGAGTGTTGGTAAGCTGGTGGCTGGTCAGGAGTCCCCTGAGCTGATGGAAGTGGGTCGCTTGCGTCGCGCTTGGCTGGAGCTGGGCAAGCAGGCTGCAAAACTGTTACAGCAGAGAGAGGAGGATCTCCAGAGAAGTGGGGATTATCATGAGTGCTTCAGTACAGCAGAAGAGCTGTTTGACCAGTTGTCCAAAGAATGGGATTATCTGACAAGGCATGCATCACCGTTTCATTCCTTCAACTCAAGTATTAATTGAATAATTTGTCCAGTTCTTGGTGGAGGGGCGAGATGAAAAATCATTATTGTTATTTTTTTAATTATTATTTTTCCCTACCTATTGATTTCTGCCTATAGTTTTTAATCTGTTTTGCAGTTCATTCAGTTGAACAATGCATTTTTTCTTCAGTATAATTAAGGCAATATAATTGTATGATATAAATGTTAGTGGTTTACAAAACTGAGAAAGAAAGTCCAAATTTGTAAGTGTTCACATTTTGTATGTTTTATTTTGGCAATTTACCATCAGGTTGTCAGGTTTAACCCAGCACAGTTATCCCAGCATGAATTGTTAATAAAGCAGAGGTTCTTCTCAGCTCAGTTTTTGCAGATCAACACAGAGTTGGAACATTTCCCACACAGAGAGCCAAGAGTTTCCTAGTTAATCTGATAATAGAATTACAAGGAAAACTATTCAAATTGAATACACTAATTAAATATATTTGAGTTGATTATGTGGATGTAATGCGACCTGCAGAAAGATCAATTGTGCTTCATATTACCTGAAAAAGTAAAACAGCATCATTTTTTAACTGACCTTAATTGTTGACCATAATATTTTTTTTTCTTTTTTTAGGGGTGACACAGGGAGAACCACTTTGGGGTCTTTAGATGCCTTGAAAAAGTTATCGATAGATCTTCAGGACCAGAGATGTGTGCTTGATGACTTGAGAGATAACAGGAATGCAATCCTGCCACGGCTTGGCCTTGAGGATAAAGACCTTGTCAAGGAGCAGGTGGGCTATCTGGAGCAACGCTGGGCCCAAATGGATATGCAGGTTCAACAAAGGATCCAGGACACAGTTCAGACCCTTGAAGACCTGAACCATTTAGAGGACCAGCTACGGGAGATCCAAGAGTGGGCTGAAGTTCAGCGACCGTCCATCTCTGAGGTTCTGAAAACCAGTCCACCTCCTGACCTGGCTCAGAGCTTTCTGTTTGACCATTTGAGCTTTTGTGCTGGACTGGAAGCCAAGCAGCACCTCCTGGCACATATTGTGTCTGAGGCTGACAGCCTTTCAGCTCATCTTGGATTAGATGAAAGGAAGAACCTGCAGGCTTTGGTGCAAGAAGTGCAAAAACTTCTCAAATCTCTGGGAGATAAGGCAGCTCATCACCGCAAAAGCCTTAGTAAAGTGTTCACAGAACGGACACAGTTTCTCCAGGCCCTGGACAGGGCAGCCAGGTGGATCAAACAGCAAGAGCAGAGGGTTCTTGCTGATGAACATGTAGCACTCTTACCACCCGAGCTCTCCAAGCAAGTGTCTATGTGCAAAAATATATGTAGCACTCTGAGGGCATATCAGGCGGAGCTGACCTCACTTTGGACGCAGGGACGGGAGCTAGTGAAGGATACGACTGAGGAGGAGAAGACTGAGACCCTTCAGAGGCTTGAGGAACTACAAGGAACCTTTGAGACTTCTCTCCAAAGATGCACACAGCATTTGCAACACCTGGAGAAAGCCCTGGTCATCCGAAAGTATTTCAAAGTAGACCTGGACAGAGTCTGTGAGTGGTTGAGGAAAGCAGAGGTAGACACATTCCCTGTAGTTGACCTGAATGCAAGTGACGAGGATCTGCAGAACCAGCTGGATAAGTACCAGCATCTTCTGGATCATACCTCAGCCTACGAAAACCTTCTGCTCATTGTCCAGAGGGCGGGACAGGAAATGCTCCCCACCTTAAATGAGGTGGATCATTGTTACCTGGATGAGAAACTTAACGGCCTTCCACAACAATATAATAACATTCTTATATCGACCAAAGAGAAGCGAGAAAGGGTGCAACGGGTGATTCTGGAACGCAGAGAATTCGAGTCCCTCATAGAAGTGACACGAAAGGCTTTGGGGGAGCTCCAGGAGCAGTGCGATGCTTTAGAGAAGCAGATAACCAGCAAAAGTCTGGAGGAAGGGCGAAGGTTGAATAGTGATTATGTAGAGCTCCAAAAAGGCCTTGCAAATCTTTTTCAGGCAATGAAGGAGTTGAGGGGTAAAACTCAGGATTTCCATAGCATGGGACAGCCATATGCACTTGAGGTCATCAATCAGCTAGTCAGTCTTCATAGTAGACTCAATCTAGTGACCAAGGAGAAAGTTAATCAGCTGAACAGCACATGGGATTTATTAGAAGACTATAATATCATGATTGTTAAAATTGATAGAGGCATGAATGCAGTCAAGGAACACCTGGACAAACTTTGTTCTGAGGAGCAGTTCGATGCCATGGAGAGATTATCTAGACTGCACAAACTGGCCAAAGATCTAGAGGAGATTAACTCTTATTCAGAGGGTTTAATGGGAAAGATAGAGGAATTGAGCCAGCACTTTGATGCTAACGCCCTTAAGATTCAAGTTGCCTCCAAGAAGTCACAGCTTCAGGCCTTGAAAATGAGACTTTCTGATTGCATAAAAGAATGTGAGCGTTGCGTGGTGGGAGGTCGTGGTTTTCAGTCTGAAATTGAAGTGACCTTGGAGTGGCTGAAGAAGCGTAGAGATGAACTCAGATGTCCATTAAATCTGCGGGAAACCAATGTGGACATTGTTCAGGACGAGGTCAGGTCAGCACTGGCACTTCAAGGAGAAATTAAGTCTAGGTCGAGGTTAATGGAGGTTTTGAGCTCAAATGAGAGACGAAGGTACAGCACTGAACAGCCATTTCCTGCTCATATTGAGGACAGTTTAAAGAACATTGCAGAATTGGAAACTGAGGTTCAGAAAGCACTCACAACCAAACAGGTACATTTTTAAAAATATGTTTTTTTCCAAATTCTTTAGTTTGCATTACTATCAAAGGCCTAACCCTAACCTTCAATGCTGTTTTGTTTTTCCACAGGCAGCCTTGCAGTCAGCACTGGCAGTTCTACAGAGATATAAATGTACCCAGAAGTCTACTCGTCAGTGGATTGAAGATGCTGACACTGTTCTTCAACAGACCAGTCAGAAACTAGATTTAGAAAACCTTACAGAGTACATCCAGGCGACCGAAAGGGTGATAGTTAAAGAAGAGACCCTCAAGGTTGCAGTGTTGGGTACTGAGGACCTGTTCCCTGAGATGGAGACTTTCTTTGATTCTGTTGTTATTAAGGAACTCAAAAAGGACTCGGAAACTACTTGTCAAAGGCATGCAAAGCTCATGGAGCAGCTGAGACGTCATCAAGAGATGCTAAACAGGTAAGATGTAGTTTACTGAAGAACTGAAGCTACATAAGTCAGATTTACATAATCGGCACACAGAGACACACAGACAAAAACAATAAAAGGTTCAAATGAAAGTCAAATGAAAGTCAAGTAAAACCGAAAAATACTCTGTAAAAAATGCACTGTAATAAATGAGTGTCAGGCTGCTTTTGTCAGTATTGTCATTTCAACAAAAAGTGATTTGACAACTCCTGGTTGTTGAAATAGGAATGCATGAATGATTATTTACGTTGTTAGTTTTATGTGGGTGTTGTGTAGTCTTATGAATATTGTTTTGTACTGCTTTTTTAGTGATTGAACACTTGCAGAAGTTCCTATTATTAATTAGTACATCACATTATTAGTGTATACCACATTAACTACTGGCCAGTTGCTACAGACTAACTCCAGACTACACCACTTGAATGTCCTGTTTATTTATATATTTTTTTTTTTTCAGATGCTCTGCTCAGTGGAGGTCATTCCAAAATGACAGAGAAGAGGTTATAAAGCAGATGAGTGAGGCAGAGAGTTCGCTGGCTGGGTTTAACACAGCTAAAGCCAGTTCCCTTCAAGAAGCTGAGGCCAAGCTCTGCTCTCACCAGGTCAGTTTGATTTTAAATTCCTGTTCTTTTGTCTTTTGTTTTCTTTAAAGACATTTGTGTTTGTATAATTTGTTGGGCTTGATCAGTAATGTCTCTTCTACTCTTTGTAGACAATTGCAATGCAGGTGGAGGGTTTTCAGGGCAAACTGACCAAGCTAAAAGAACAGATCGCAGAGTTTGACGAGGCTGTGTGCTGTGCCGTGGTTTCTCGGTCAGTTGGTGCACTGTGCGGTCGGTGGAATCAGCTGAACTCTACAGCCAGAGCACAAGAGAAGGCTCTGAAAGACACTGTACATGACTGGAGGTGTTTTAAGGAGAAGGTAAGGTAGTAAAGCATCTTATTATGTCATAAGACGCATATTTTTCAGTAAAGAGCCTCAGCCGAATGAAGTCATCTTTCCTGGCCTTCATGTTGGTCATGGTCAGTGTTCTGTGGATGATGTAACGTTCAGTAATGATTCTCCAGACAAATGTATGGCACAATGCGAAAACAGCAGCTCCCATAAATCCTAAAACGGCAGTCAAAACCACAGGCTAAGAAATATATTGTTGCTGTCAGAATGAAGCCTTCTAACTTTACAAGAGAAGGAAAAAACACTTGCAGGTTTTAATGGAAGTTTTACAGTTTATAGCCCATTGATTTAAAAATAATGTAAAGATGCAAAAGAAAGGTGGTGTTTTTGAATGGAAATTGACATGGTTTTGTTTAAACAGTGAGTGTATATATATATGGGGGTCCAAGAGCAGCCACGTATAGTAAAAAAAAACCTGATGTTGTGTTGTGGTAAAAAAAAAAAGGCCTAAAAGGCCTATTTTCATGGTGTAAACCCTAATTATTCCCACAAATATGCTCCCAAAACTCTTTAATTTCATTTTAAATGAAAGTGTAGAGAATTGTGCTGTTCTTTGCAGCAACAATACAACACTTCATGTGTATCCTGCCTTTGCCTGTAGCTGTAGGGCAGCTAGCAGACAAAATGACGGATCTTTAACTAGTCTAGTGGGTGAGGTCTCAACAGATTTGGGGCAGTTAGATTTCACCAGGGGCCCTCTGTCCGATCGGCTCATTTTGAAAGGGCCTGAAACTCTGAAGAATAAAGCTGATGATATCTCTTTATGTGAGAGTGATTTTGTGCAAAGAACTTCGTGAACAAGTTTTGTATCCCATTGAACAATTATAAGTTTTGCATAATATGTCCGCTTTAAGGTTAGGCTGAGTTTAAAATGAAATTAAAGCGTGAGCATATTTGGGGGCATCCTATAAAATATGGATTTATAGGCATTTTTTTTTACCAAATTTGCATTTTTTCACCATTAGCGGGTGCTTTTGGAACATAACCACCACAAATTTTGTGTGTATTATATAGACAAACAGATTGATATATTTTTGTGTGTGTGAATATATATATTTATATATCACGACACAACCCTAATGCAGTTCACAATTCTGCTTTTGATCTCTTTCCCTTCAGAGGGTATGACATCACTCCATTAGGGTGAGTCATTGCTATTGCAGGGCTCTCTGCAAAACAACAAAACAGAGGGGAGCGAAACGCAGTGCACTAAACATCTGTTCATTCATCAACCATTAGGGAGCTTTTTCCCTTCTCTATAATGACCAGCAGTGCTCTGTTTTCACACTGATAAAAGATTCTGCCTTTTAGATTCTCAGTACCTTAAATAAATGGTGCCTGCGCTTCATTATCAGTTTTTCATTTAGAATGATAATTACATTGCTAGACAGTGGGGCTTATATGAAAGCAAATGGATTCTTTGAGAGAAGAAAACATCTGATGTTCACAGTTTATTATCCATTTTCATTTGGGTTAATCATTGTGTTGCTGTTTAAATGGTAAGACCCTGAAACCGCATGGATACAGCAGAATAAAACAGCAGAATGGAAACAAATATCAGGTGCTTATCTTTATTGTGTGGCATCCCTTATTGATTTAGATGTTTCTGTGTGAATCGAGGAGGACTTTGAGTCTTGGTTCCACCCGAGGTTTCTTCCTCCATTTTTTCCTCTCCTCTGTCTTTAGCGCATTAAGGGCTCGGACCTGGTTTCGGAGCTGTTTTGTGACAACATTGGTTATAAACAGTGCTATATAAATAAAATAGAATTGAATAACACTGACTCTCATCTCATGCCTGGTAGCTGGACAAGATGAAGGCTGTATCAGAGGACTTGCACAGCCGCATTCCCGACTGCGTGGTGGAGAAAGCTGGCAGTATGGTGGCCTTACAGAGCCTCTTAGAGTACCACGACTCCTTCAGCCGAGAGGTGGAGAGAGAGAGTAGCGCCCTGACCCTCCTTAAACACCATGCAATCAGCTTACTCCTTCAGCCTCCCAGTACAGGTGTGTTCACACCCAGCAACCAGACAACCTCACCCAGCAACCAGCCGGCCACACCCAGCAACCAGACAACCTCACCCAGCAACCAGCCGGCCACACCCAGCAACCAGACAATCTCACCCAGCAACCAGCCGGCCACACCCAGCAACCAGACAACCTCACCCAGCCACCAACCGGCCACACCCAGCAACCAGACAACCTCACCCAGCAGTCAGTCAGCCTCAACAAGCAACCAGATGACCTCACTCAGCACCCAGTCAACCACATGCAGCAGCCAGTTTTGTACACCCAGCAACCTGGCAACCTTGCCTAGCAACCAGTCAGCCACACCTAGCAACCATTCACATACTCCCAGCTCCCAATCAACTACCCCTAGCAACCAGACAACCTCACCAAGCAACCAGACAAGCCAACCCAGCAACACAGAGGCGCTCTGTCTGCAGAGGATTCAGGCAATGCAGGAGAAGTATGAGAGGTACTTGATGAATGGCATGTCAGGAACATGATGTATTTATGCATGAGAGGTTGTGCATACAGTTATGTAATGTATAGGATTTTTACACAAACCATGCAAGTATTTATAATCTATGACAAAAGCCATCCCTGCTTAAACAATGTAATTTACCCAGGTTTCCATTACTGGATCAGTCTACATTTAGTTTAGCATAGGAACAATAAGATTGGTAACTCTAGAATCAGTAGTTTGCCAAAGGTTCCTCTGAGCCTTCTAAAATCTCATACAACTCTAGTGGTGGATGTGGTTTAGGACACACAGTAAGATATAACTGAGCAAAAGTCTGGTTTCATTTTCAGTACCACTTTAGGCATAAGAGTGCTGACCTAGAGTAACAATAACTGTCAGTTACTCTAATTTCAGATAAATCAGTCCTCATAACTGCTTTGTAACTTACAGCCTTGATGTTGTCTGAAATTATTTTGTCATATTGTATCCTAAACCACATCCACAATTCTGTTTATTGAACAAACGATCGACGCCGCCTGCCGTGGGGAAACCTAACCCTTTGTTCCTAAATAGTTTGCAGCAATGTGTTTTTCTGTCCATATGGATGTGTGTGTTTTTGGAATTAAAAATAGCTCACGTCTCCTCTCGTGTCCCCCTCCCCCACCCCCTCCGCTCCAGTCTGTTACAGCAGGTGTGTGTGAGCCGGCAGCAAGTGCAGTTGGAGCTGGTGGAGCGAGAGGAGGTGGAGAGGGAGCTGGGTCTGGTGAAAGGTTGGATCCAGGACACACAGGGTCTGCTGCTCAGCCCCACGGCGGACCTGGACACCCTGCTGTCTGACCTGGAGGTATCAGACTATATGACAATAACGAAGATCAACAATTAAATGGGAGGGTTGGAGGCATGTTTTCCAGCTCCCTGATCCGGACTAAATTAAAATTACTCCACAGTTACTACCAACAGATGATACAAAATACAAACACTGCAGATTCATACTGAATTAAAATCACTCCACAATTACTACCAACAGATTATACAAAATACAAACACTGCCGATTCACACTGGATTCAAATCACTCTACAATTTATACCAATAGATCATCCAAAATATAAACCCTGCAGATCAATACTGGATTGAAATTGGTCCTTATTTATTACTGTCAGACTGTGAAAATACACACCCTGCAGATTAATACTGGATTAAAATCACTCCACTGTTATTACTGTCAAAGTGTAAAATACTTCACACACTAGACTCATACTGGATTAAAATCGCTCCACAATTAATACAGTCAGTGTAAAAAATATTACACAAACTTTAGATTCAGACTGGATCGGTCTAAAATAATTACTGTCGAAATATCTTACCCCTTTAATGTCAGTCATGCTGACATTCATTTACAGTGGGGCAAAAAAGTATTTAGTCAGCCACCAATTGTGCAAGTTCTCCCACTTAAAAAGATGAGAGGCCTGTAA
>JBBPDB010000153.1:2801040-2831875 GCA_037974465.1 Brachypetersius altus
CCATTATAAATGCCGATACCGATAGTTTGGAAAATGACTAATATCGGCCGATAATATCGGCCTGCCGATATATCGGTTGGGCTCTAATTTTGAGTTATAATATTCATTATTACATGTTATTTTAGGTAAGAACATAATGGTACAATAGTTGAAATAATCAGACAAAAGCTCCAAAATCTGCCTGTTTTGACTTTTTCTCGCCGGGGAATTAGGAGCAGAATATTGATCGATTGAGAAATGTCAATACTGGAGTGATAAATAGTTCTGAGAGAAACCCTAAAAAACTAATTTCACTGGAAAAAATAAAGCATTCATATTATTTCTCTAAACAGTTACTCAAGCCAAACTGATTAATTCACTGAACCCAACATTAAGCCCATCATGTTGTATATGTGAACAGTAGCTGTAGTTTGGTCTGTATGTTGTTAATAAACATGCTTAACCAAAGCTCCTCTCAAAGCCCCCCACTGAGTGACTGTAATCTGTTTATGTGGAGTTTGTGTCCTGCAGAGAGAGGGTCTTTCTACACACAGTATTAAACCCTATTACAGCTAATAGCACCACTGAACTATGTCTACTCCGGCTCTGTAACCTTAAATCCTTCAAAATGTTTGAGAATTACTGGGTGAATACAGGTATTAGTTCCATGAAATAAAAAAAATCTTATTCAGAATGTAGCAGTGTCATAGTTTGTAAAGTTCTGTGAGCCCAAATCTTTGCTTATGAATCGGTTTGCGGTCGCTTATAGTTGCATACTACTTTAAATATAAAGACTATAAAGCAGATGACACCGAAAAAATGTTACAAAGATATTAAAAAACAAAAATATTAAGGCACTGCATGCAATATAATAATTTTAGCATATACTTTAGCATATCACAATATCACATTAAGCACATGTTCAATAACGCAAGGCAGAATTCTGATGAATGAATGTGCAGATGCAGTATTTTGTTCTTACAAATGACACAATCTTGCCTTAACCTTAAAAGCTATCAGCTCAAAACCAACTTTACTTCACTTTCTACTTTGGGTTCTGGTTCTTTATTATGCTTTACACTAAATTACCTTTATTTGTTATCATATCTTTCCTTGTTTCATATCATGTTATTTAAATTTGCTTGTTTTAATACAAAATTCTCAATCTTCATGGGACTCACCATGTGTAATATTCTGTATTTTCTATAAGAGAGTGGTCTCTGTTCCGTTAACAGGACCTGGGGAGGTTAGAGAATGAGGTTAAGAGCCTCCATCAGTCCATAGAGAGGGTCCAGGACACCCTGGCCTCGCCCGACCTGGCCCGCCTCAGCCTCCGGGAGCAGCTGGTCCAGAGACAGGTACCCTGAGTTATTACTGGTCTGAGCTATTATTCACACACTACAGTGGTGGGCTGTACATGGTCCTAAGCTCATTTAAAGCTAAATACATGTAGCTTTCTTAAATGCTCACATTAGAGCATGGAGTATGTGGACAAGGGAGGGAACTTTTTAAAACAATACTTTCATGCTTTCATACTTTATTAAACTCCTATTTAGAGAGGAGCATGGATATGGGCCCTTTAATTTGATGTATGTCATTTGTGATGTAGGTCCTTTAAAAGAACACGCCTCCGGTCTAGTTTGGATCTGATCTCTTGACTGAAATAAGAGTTTTGCACATTACATCCACAGACATTTATTAACTGTTGCAAAAATGTTTTGCTCTTGGTTTCTGTACTACTGCAACGTTTTGCACGCCACAGATTTTTACCCCTTATCCATTTATGTCAGAAGTCGCAGCTTTTTATTCTTGTTAGACACTGGCAAGTTGTTCATTAAAAGAAGGTTCTCAGACGGTGAACATACTGTAAATTTATTTGTTAGTAAAGACTTTGAGTGTATTTTTGGTCAGTATTAAGTGAGTAACATGAAACATGTAGACTCCAGCTTTATGGAGTTTTTCCTCGTCTCTGTCGCCTCTGGCTCACTCACTAGGGGCTCGGACCAGCACTCTGTACAGCTGCTTTGTGAAAACTTGTTGTAAAAAGCGCTATATAGATCAAATTGAATTGAAATGTAGAAAATCTAGGTGTGTTCAAAAATGTTTTACTGGTAGTGTAGTCTGTATGTATTAAATGAAAGTAATGCTGGCTGTTTTCTCTGTAGCTTTTGCTGACAGAAATGGAGGGATTTAAAGTGCAAGTAAAGACACTGCAGACGTGCATGAGCTCCCTGCAGCTCCCAGAGGAGGTGATGGCAACCCTGCCCCTGTGTGTCACTGCACAGAGTCTGCAGCACGACAGCAGCCAGCTCCAGCACACAGCTATTCAGCAGTGCAATATACTACAGGTACACACACACACACACACACACACACACACACACACATAGACACGAAAATACACCTGCAGAGTTTAGCAGGACGGATGACAAGAATGAATAAAGTAAGTGTCATGTGTGTGTTAAGGGACCCCATATATCCAAAAGTATCCAGATACTCCCATTAATGAATCAATTCAGTGCAGCCAGTACTATTGGCCTATAGTGAAGTAGACTATATGGCCAAAAGTATTGGGACACATATTTTTCAGGGCCCCTTACTACCAATGAAGGTCAATCTTTATGCTTCAGAAGACCAAGACATTATGGACAACATCATGCTTCCTTTGTGGAAACGATTGCGGAAGGAACCTTTTCTATTCCAGCATGACTGTGTCCCAGTGACATGACAAGTTCAGTGTGGAAGAACTTGACTGGTCCACACAGAACCCTGACCTCCACCCCATCCAGCACATTTACGTTTACGTATGGCAGATGCTTGGCAGTATGGCAGTGTTTTCCATTCCTTACTACAGATAACAGTCTCCCTGGTGCAACTTGGGGTTAAGGGTCTTGCTCAAGAAGCCAGATGTGGTATACTGAAGGTAGGATTCGAACCCATGACCTCTTGGTCCGGAGGCACCACCCCATGAACACCTTTGGGATGAACTGGAACGGAGATTGTGAGCAAGGCCTTATCATCCAGCATCAGTGTCTAACCACATAAGTGACCTAAAGAATAAATTCCCACAGAAGCTCCAAGATCTTGTGGAAAGACTTCTAAGAAGAGTGGAAGCTGTTAATGCTGCAAAGGGAGACCAACTCCATAGTAAAGTCTATGTATTTGAATGTAATGTTATTAAAGTTCCTGTTGGTGGTCAGGCGATCCAATACTTTTGTCCATATCGTGTATATAAAAAAGTAGCTTTTTTTAAAAATTAAACGTATGTGTAATATTTGCTGCTTTAAGCATTATGATCCAGTTTCATCAAGTAGTTTCTGTTTCAGGCCTTCTCTAATGTTGATCACTGTCCTTGTGCAGCAGTACAGACAGTATTATTCCATAATAAAGGACAACTTAAATGTTATTGTAACAACATTGTTTTTCAAACATCCTGAGTTTTTAGGTAGAAGGCCTGAGGGAGTATTAAAAACAGCCAGTTTAACCAGTCACAGTATTTTCATATGTACCGAACTGTGTAAAAGTCTTAGTCTCCTATGCAGATTGTTTAAAGTCATTTTTCTGTGATAAAGACTTCTGCACTGTACTGTATACATGTAAATAGATGAACAGTCACACAGTGATTCTGTGTTTGTGGCCTTGTGTTTGCAGGAAGCCATGGTGCAGTATGAACAGTATGAACAGGAGGTGAAGAACCTGCAGAAGCTGATTGAGGAAGCCCACCGTGTTATCCAGGACCGTCCCGTTGCAACGAGTAACATACAGGAACTTCAGACACAGATACAGCACCATGAGGTGAGACTGTTTATATGCATGTGTGTAATCACATACACACAAACACACTGTGCCAAAGACTCTTGCAAAAATACTATTGACAAACGAAGAAAAAAAAAAAAAAACAAGGTTGACCAAAGTGCTGTAGAGTACAAGCAAACATAAAACACGACAACACACAGGCCAATGAATAAAAAAACAATGCAAAAAAGAATAAAGAGTAAAATAATTAAATAATACACACAGAAATAACAAAACAAGTACAAAAACCACATAAGTCACCACCTCATACTGGGTCAAAAGCCAGGGAGTAAAAGTGGGTTTTTTTCATTCCACAATTGTGGAGCTGTGACTGAGTTTGCAACATGATTTTGGTACGAATAAAGGCCTCTGGTCTGCAGACCTGAGAGAATGGGATGGTATATACGGGTGACTGAGTCGAACCAGGTTTCTGATGAAACAACAGTAATACAGTAATAACATTTCACAGTAAATAGTGATTTTATGTACAGTGTAGCCATCTGTTCCTTGTTTAGGTCCAGTATTACTGTAGTTTCATCAGAAACCTGGTTGGATCAGTCCTTGATTAAATTAAATCAGGAGCTGCTGATGGAGTTTCACAAATCCAAACAATAACTGGAGGAACCGAGGAGGAATCTGGAACCGAACCTGTGTTCTCCTCACCAGCTCACACAATATCAACTACTTTTACACACAGAACAGCTTACTTGTTTGTGTGCTTTTATTTCAATGATAACTTTGCTGGCCAAAAGACAATTTATCACTCGCAGAGAAAAGTGTTTTTAACAGTTTGCCGAGGTGCCTAAGGCTTTTGCTCAGTACCGTACATTATTTTACTATATTTGTGAGGTCAGATGTGTGCAATACTTTTTCTGAGTAGCGCTACACACAGCCTAACCTGAGTAACCATAAACAAGCCTTTCTTTTGTATTTTGTCTTGAATTGAATCTGTGTTGCTGGTAGACATTTTCTTCATGGAATTTTTAGATTAATACAGTATTAGTCATTTAATCAAAGTTTGCTTCCAAAGGTCCAGACCTTCTTGTATTTTTAATGTAGTGTTGAGGAACAGTTCTCCAGGCTTCCTGAAGGACTTTCAAAGTTCTCTCATTTCCAGTCTAGTCCCTGAACCTGACCAGTTTCAGAGGATTTTTTCTGTTTGTTAAAACAAACAAGGACTTATGTATGAATTATTCAAGCAGAACAAAGCACATCTAGCTGAAGTCCTGGACCAGTGAAGAAACAGGAGCAGATGATTCCAGATGATCAGGCGATGATCAGTATACTGGTGGTGCTGAATACTTTAGGCGCTTGTGCACGAAAGATCCTGATATATCCTGATATGGCTAAATGTTGTGTTTCTACGGACTATACGATATTGAAAACCAGTCAGTTACATTTGTTTTAAATATTTCTGTTTTCTTGAAATAAACATCTGAAAGAGCAGTCTGTAGTGCATACACTATCATTTGCTTTAATCTAGATCTACCTTGACTAAGAATTCCAGACAGGGTTCATCTGTCAGATTAACCTTTTTGACATTCAGCTCAGTGTTTTGCTCACTTTTATATTTGACCTTGCTTGACTGATTATTAGTACAGCGCTTCCATCTCTATTGCCCTGAAGACTGTTGTTCAGTCTTGTGCATTACATTACAAAATAGAAGAGAAATAACCAAGACATCCCACACGTGGACACACACACTCTCTCTATCACACACACACACACACACACACACACACACACACACACACACACAGCTTGCTTAAAATAGCAAATAGGCCAGTGCTGTAGTTCAGTGCTGTTTGTTCTTGCTGCTGGGTGTGCTCTCTGCTGTTGAAGACTTGGCGCATTTAACCTGCTTTAAAAATGAGCCTTTATTTTCCTCTGCAGAAAATACCGCAGTTTCCTTCTGTCCCACATGACCTCATTATCAGAGCATAGCCTGTGTGTGTGTGTGTGTGTGTGTGAGTGTGAGAGAGAGAGAGAGAGAGAGAGAGAGAGAGACAGAGAGAGAGCAAGCGAGGGAGGGGTGACTCCAGAGAAACCTGTAATATGAGCTCTCCCTCTTGGTTCCATTTGTTTTCAGCATATCTGCTTTTGGATTGGTGGAGAGGGAGGAAGTGGAGGCTAGGAAGGAAATTTAGGGGCAGAAGGAGCCTTGCACCTCGTTCTCTGAGCTCATTTCCTGTGGCTAGTGTGTGTCTTTGTGTGAGTGTGTGTGGCCACTTAGAGAGAGAGGAAGTACTGCCTCGCACTGCTGAGTCTTTCTTCCTCCCTGTCTTTGCCCCTCCCCCCTCTGTTCTCCCAGTGGTCCAGCCCATTGTCTGTCTGGTGTGTGTCTGCCTGAGGCCTGGGTGAATGGTCCTCCTCCAGAGCTCTCTGATTGGTTGCGAGTTGAGAAAGCCTCTGACTGAGTCCTCGCTGGCTTTTGCTTTTTCTCCCAGCAGAGACAGAGAGAGAGGCAGAGAGAGAGAGAGGAATGAATACTGAACTTGCTGGTGCCTCTCTCTGCATTAACCCCGGTCCTGCCCCCCTCTCGCTCTTCCATGCCAGACTTAATCTGGACGGCGTATGTTTGTTTATTTACCCTGGGGACTAAACCAGGCAGCCCCCGGCGGCTTTAAGGGTTTAGTGCTTGAGCGCTGTGTGTGATGTGGTGTCGTGACAGGAGCTGGCCCAGAAGATAAAAGGCTACCAGGAGCAGATAGCCTCCCTCAACTCCAAGTGCAAGATGCTGACCGTGAAAGCCAAGCACGCCACCATGCTCCTGACGGTCAGCGAGGTGGACGGCCTCTCGGACGGCCTGGAGGAGCTGGAGGATGAGGAGGTGGAGATGTCCAAGCACCCGGGAACACACCCCTCTGTGGTCATGGTGAGTGATTTGCATGCATGCACACACACACACACACACACACACACATATGCACATGCACTTGCAGGGACTATGCCCGATTAGTTTCTGTGTTCTAGTTATACTTGGAGCTGCAGCTGGCTATCTCAGCTTTCTAAGCCTTCTGCGTGGTCCTCTCTGAGTCTCTGTGGAGAAGTTTTGCATGACTGTCCCCTTTCCTCACACTGCTACATATGCCCCAGTTCTCCCCTCTGTGTCATACACTAGAGCTGTTGTTTCTCAGCGGGCCAGGAAACAGGATGAGGGTGTCATTGGTCCCGGACTCTCTTGCTGCTCTGCTCCAGTGAGGCCGGCCGGTCGATTGCTCCGGGTTGCATCACAGAGAGTTGCTCGTGAACAGAGTAGGCGAAAGAAGGGCCAAGTTCCACATTAGCTGCCAGAGAGGAGACTGACTTCAGTTTGGCCAGGATTCCATCTGTGCTTCTTGCTCAAGCATTCAGTCATTCCTTATGGCCCAGCCAGACAGGGTGTGTGTGTGTGTGTGTGTAAGTAAGGGAGGGTGCTTTGCAGTAGTTGAGCAGGCAGACATTGTTAGAGATCTAAATTTAGAATAATGGTACAAGGCTGAAACTGTACAGATTTTGCCGGCAAGCACTGATAAGCGATTTGTAATTCGATTTGAGTAGATACTGTGTGTGTGTCTGAATGAGTATTGTGATCTTAAATGATACATATCCTATACTTTTGTTTTTTATGTTTGTGCTTTCTTTGTCAACTTGTGATGTTTACTTGGATCTATGTACCAAAAACAGTCATACTTCATTCCTTTATATATGTTAATGTCCTCTGTTCTGAAAGGCCATTATTGAGCTCATTTAGAAAGCAGTCTGACCTGAAATTCTCCTCATAACTTTGGTGTGAATGGGTGGAGCTGTAGGTTATCTATATGTTTTTTTTATTTTTGACAGTTGTGTATAACAGTAACATGGTTTGAGGGTAGAAAAGTTTATTTTTCTATGAAATGGGCCTTTTAAATTGCTTGTATGTGGGGCCCATCCATCACAGTACTGTATAACTTACACATAACTTGTAGAGCAGTTCTGAGAAAAATCTAGAAGTTACTGAACAATGTCTGAAATATAAGACTGTCCATAACTAGGGGCTTTAGACTCCTTTTGGCTGGTTGGGTCCATTCCTTTAGAATGATGCAGCTCCTGTAAAGAGCTTAGTCATGTCCTCTCTGCTCTAAACAAATGTGGCTGGCTGTGCTGTGGAGCGCTGCAGCACACTCCTTTTCCCTGCAGCCTTCTTCGGTGCCATATTCAGCTTGACACTTACTGAGAGCTGGATTTGTACTAGAAGGATTTTCGAATCCTTTTATATCCTCACTGTTTTGCGAACTCTTCCCGCTGCTTTTCTTTTTTTTTTTGCTTGCTTGCTTCTTCTTCCTTTTTGGGCTTCTCTCACTGCTATTATATTTTTAGTGCTTTTTCTCTCTCTTGGCACCTCCTTTCTGACCCTTTTGTTTTCTGTGTGGGATGACTAGATGACTGCGGGCCGCTGCCATACTCTCCTCTCCCCGGTAACGGAGGAGTCTGGTGAGGAGGGCACCAATAGTGAGATCTCCTCTCCTCCAGCCTGCAGGTCCCCCTCCCCTGGGCCTAATGCTGATGCTTCCCTTAACCAGGTACCTCCTGCTCTGCTGCGCACCTCTTTAACTCGCCTTACGCTCCCCCAAGGTCCTTTAAAGCTATAGTTTATCAAATAAATAAATGTATGCAATTTTCCTCAAACATAGTCGATCAGATGTGTCAGAAATGTAACTTTGCACTATATTCCTGAGGCTAATGTGGCAAAAAGATAATGGAACCATACACACCCCAATTAGACCTGTGCAAGCTATGTGCCTTAAGTCAGGTTTCATCTATTTTATAGCATTTATATGTATCATACAGCATCAGAAACCTATTGGCTTCTTATAAGCTTTCATTACTGGTTCGCTAACATGGACTCCAGTATTAACTAACCAGTAATGGAGGCTTTTAGCTGTAAAACATATGTATGTCCATTTTCATTTATAATACAGAATCAGAAACCTTTTGGTGAGGTATGAGCTTCCATTTTGCTGGTTAGTTAACCTTGACTCCAGCATCAGCTAACCAGTAATGGAAGCTTTTTAGCTGTAAAACATATTAAAATCCATTTATATTTATCATGGCTTGGAATAAGTTTCCATTACTGGTTTGTTAATTCCAGTGCCAGTCCAAACAAGCCATCATCAGACATCAAACATACCATGGCTGGCTAACTATCCTGGGTGAGGGGAAAATTGTGTACTTTTGATTTTGTGCTAAACTAATGCTTTAAATTGAACATTCCCCTCTGCCCTCGCTGTGCCCATCCAGCTGTTATCCTCCCCTACTGATTGTTTTCAGCTGGGTTCCAGCTAATTATACTTTAGCAGCTTTTTAAATACCCAGCTTCTGCTTTCACCTCAGATAAATTGCCCCTGATTGCTCCCTGTACAGCTACTCTTTAAACATAGTGGATCAAATTGTAAAAATGTGACCGTGTGCATCTCAGAGATGTGATAGTGGAGAATAGGAAGTCTGTTCATTATGTAATCTGATATAACTACATTGTTTGCAGACAACTAGAACCAATCAATAGCATGTTCATGTCATATGCCACACTAATCCCACCTTCCAGCTCTGGTCTTACTAGTAGATTGTGCAATAGCATGGTTATGGGCATTGTATTTGGTACAACATATGATGAGAATATAGAATTGTGAGCCCACTATGATGAATTCCTTCAGATCTCAGGGTAAGTGCATCATTCACAACTGCTCTTTAACCCTCTGAGGGCTGAGGCCTGTCAGGCACTTTGAGGCAGTTTGCCTTCACATTTTGTAAATATTTCATCTAACTAAAACATCTATGCAGAAGTTACATAAATGGTTACATTCTGAGAACCTCAGCAATAATAATATGATTTTTTAAAAACTATTTTCTACACAATGAGCCAATCACGCTATTCAGGTATTCAGTTGTTTTATATCTGAATGGCTGAGGAGAATGGCTGTGGCGTGCAGCAGGAGAGAAAATCTCAAGCTTTCTTTATAGTCTATTAACAAAGAGCCATAGATGGATTTTATTTTAAAACATACATATTTGAAAAGTAGGGGGTTCAAGGTTTCTAGAGGTGTTACTTATATGTTCCTAGGACAAAAACCTCACAGAGCTTTAACTGATTGTTTTGGAAAAGTCAAAAAATCCCTCTAGAGCGATTGCCGACCTCAGAGAATTAACTAACCCTGTTTGGACCAATTAATTTCTGTCATAGATGTAAAGAAGCTAACGTACACCACCCTACATGGCTGAGTGAAGCTAGACTAGGGACACAGGGGGATATATGGATATAGAAGGATAAAAATAGAGCGAGGTGGAGAGAGTGAAGGATG
Organism: Brachypetersius altus; assembly: GCA_037974465.1. Lineage (NCBI taxonomy): Eukaryota > Metazoa > Chordata > Actinopteri > Characiformes > Alestidae > Brachypetersius > Brachypetersius altus. Next base: position 2,811,132 of record JBBPDB010000153.1, read on the forward strand.
TCAGAGGTGTGTAGACAAACACACAGTTGCAGGGTTTGTGGAATAAACTGAATAACAGCGGAAAAGCTTGTTTAAGGCCGATGTTGTCTCCATGGCAGCTGTGCTGGCAGCATGTCACATCTGTCTGTGTGTTTAAGTCTAAGGTAGTGATACGTTTTTTCTGAAGCTCCGTTTTTTTTCCATCATCTTGCTTGATTCGCATCGCTCTGTTCACTGTTAATCTGTGGTTTATGTCTAAACATGCAGAGGAACATGAGTATTAAGATTGTATAGTGATATAGAGTATCAGGCTCTAAGCTGTATGAGTGAAATGATATGTTTAAGCATCTTACTGGCATAACCACAGCCCAACTTTGAGGGGAATTCCACCAAATTTTCAAAATATTTGCATAATTGAGAAAATATTCATTAATAGTCATTTAATGTGAAGTACTATTGGCATTTCACCTACAGTCTGTGTGTCGTTAGAATTTGAAGATTATATCAGATATGTGATGGTGAAAAAAGGTCGTCTTTCTACTGTCTCACAGATACAATCAATAGAAGTGTTTCACAACAAGCCGCTCTAAATGATTACATCTTAATGCATTAATTATGCAGAAACTGTAAAAATAAATAAATAAAAATCTGTGGAATTCTGCTTTAAGGGTGTTAAAGGCTTTAAGGCAGTATTGCAGATTGATCTTTTCTGTTCTGGAATGCATGTATGTAAACATACAGAGCTTGCACAGCGTGTTAACTGTTAATATATGACCAATTCCTCAGGCTTCAGGAAGGGCCCCGTTAAGCAGGGCTCCTTTACAGGAACTATACGATCCGTCCATGGACACCAGTGCCTCGGCCAACCTGGATGACTTACAGCGCTCGTGGGAAACGCTGAAAAACGTGGTAAATATTTACGGATTGTACTTCTTTTCACTCTCAGCTTACATTTGCCCTTTAATTGATTGGTCTTTCTGCGTCTGGGTGCAGATCAGTGAAAAGCAGAAGAGTCTGTATGAGGCTCTGGAGAGGCAGCAGCACTACCAAGAGACTCTGCAGTCCGTCTCTACTAAGATGGAGTCCATCGAGACCTCGCTCAACGAGGGCTTAGAACCTGGCAAGAGCCCCGAGAGCCAGATGGCGGCTCACCAGGTAAGAGAGGCAGAGCGAGAGAATGGGATAAGACACCTCACATTAAGATGCAAGGTCTTAATCATTTACAAGTAAAACCTTTCCTCGGGTATCTGTTGCTTAAGGCACCACATGCACCGCATCCTGTCACCCAGAGGAGATCTGATTAGGTTTGGCTGCAATAAGCACATACTCTTCTATCACACACATCCCAACACACCCTCACTGCCAGCCAGGGATTAGTAACTGTACAAACAGTACTTTCAATAATCACAATATCATTTCATTTACTTTCAACAATCACAATATCAGCTGTAATTTTCTTTCAACAGTCACAATACCAGGTTTAATTTACTTTAAGTAGGCAAAGTTTAATTTATTTTCTATGGTCACAATATCGGATCTAATATACTTTCAATAGTCACAATATTGTATACAAAACTATACAATATAATTATAGTGAAATATACCAACTTTTTTTTTAACAATGGTGGTGGTCATAGCAATAATGGATCAACATTTACAGCATGAATATAGCAATTTTATTGACTGTCCAAAATTGTGAATAGTGGTATGTGTATGTATGTATGTAGTATAATGTAGATGGTTGCTATTCATATTGGTATTAGGATCATAATTCTGTCTAGTTTTCTTGTTCTATCTTTTTTTCTTTCATTTATTTTGCTGTTAACCCCAGTACGTGGCCTGTCGCTGTTGTCTTGCTCTCTGATGTGGTCAGGCCTTCTCAGCGGGCAGGAAGTTGAGTATATTTTGTGTTGCAGGCTCTGATGGATGAGATCCTGATGCTGCAGGATGAGATCAGCGCATTGCAGGCCTGCTTCTCTGAGGAGCTGCTGCGGGACGAGGAGAGTCCAGAGCAGGATGTGGGAGACCAGCTGGCCCTGCACTCCACTCTCACCGTGCTGGGGGAGCGCATGGCCACCATCCGCATGAAGGCATCCGGAAAACGGCAGCTGCTGGAGGTGAGTGTCGACAGTTTTTAAGGTTCTGGGTGTCACTCAAACATGGATAAATGTTATATAGTGTAATGTCATATTTTGAACAGGATATGACTCCTCATTTACAGTAAAAAATCAGAAAGCTGCAATCATGAACAGTAGTTTCTCTAAGCTTAGGACTGTTGCAACGTTATATTCAAAAACATTCAAAAACTTACATCCCATTAAACATTCAAAAACTTACATTAAATTGCATTCATGCTTGCATTTAAAACCAAATAGGCACAATAGTAAAATGTAGTTTATTTCAACTTGGAACTGTTTCAAAGTTAAAATCATTTCTGAGGCGATTATTGCGATTATGTATGATATATATATTATATATGAGTGCCAAAAACCCTCTTGTCCCGTATACAGGTTTTACAGAAACGTGCAACCAACCCGGTTGCCAATCAGATACAGAACTGAATTTAAAGTTTCATTGATTGTTTTTTCAACATTTGTCTGATCAGTTACTTCTGTTTATCCCTCAGTCTAAATTAAAATGCAAAGCAGATCAAACCTTTTCTGTAACAATTATATAAAATTATATTTTTACAACCACTTTGGTGCAACTTGTGTTACTTTTAAATGTGCTACATAAATAAACCACTGAGAGTATCTTATTCTAGCGATTATCAATAGAGTAGTTTCTAGAGGTTTCTAAACAGTTTCTAAACATTTCTGTATGTTCTTTTTCTTTTTTATAGTCGATGTGAGCAACTTTTCAAAATGTTTCATATGTATGCATTTATCTGGATTAGCACAACAAAACTGATCTTAGTTCAGAGAACTGGGCTACTGTGTACCTCTTATCATCTGGTGTGTCTCCGTTCTTGACATTTTATGGTTTACCGTGATTATAAACCGCTAATTACAAATAGCAGACCGTTCTTTCTCTCTCTCGCTCGTACACATTCACACATACCCACACAAATTCCAAAGATGCCCATTTAAAGTGAAGGGAATGTGCAACTGTAACACAGATCTCTCTGACTGCATTCAGAGTCCAGGACTCTTGATTCTGTTTGAAACTGATAGTAAAATGTTTCATGGAAAGGTTTTAAATGTGGCACTCATTAGAATGACCCATACAGAACATTACTTCTCAGTACAGAAATAAATGATGTTGGCAGATGGTTAAGGGCAGAGTGCGTGCTGTGAAGGTGGAGGAGAGTAATGGAGTGTGCCTGTTGCCTCTGCAGGAACGCCTGAGTGAGCAGTTAGAAGAACAAAGACAGGAGCAAGCCCTGCAGCGTTACCACAGCGAGGCAGAAGAGCTCGACCACTGGCTGCTAAGCACCCGGGCCACGCTCAACTCCGCCCTCCACCCGAACGCTGAAGACATGGACATGGAGGAGCAGCTGATTGACTGTCAGGTGAACACCAGGCCTATGATGCCCACTCATATTGCAGTCCAGTGAAAGTTATGGGGAATATTGAGGTTAGGAGATCAGTCCAGGGCTGGACGTCAGTGAAAAAATCAGCACTGTCACCGCAATCAGAGAAGCTGTCTACTCCAGCCGCAGTGTCCGGCACGATGCGACAGGCCATTTTCGACAGATCCTGTTTCTATTTTTGACATGTCATGATGCTGTTCCACCTTGAAAACAGGTTACTGTTGTTGATACAAAAAATGCGAAAAATCTCTTTTATAATACTGAAGTACTAAACATAGATTCAGAAATTTGAATGGATAAGCCTGAATGTTAAAGCTACAGTTACAGTAGGAGTGAGTGTTTGGTCTGAAAAGAAGATAAAGGCAAGATAAACTTTCACCAAACATCTAGGTTATTATATGGCCAGTTAAGATATTTAATATATCTTATATATTTATGTTTAGTATTGACTGGTTAAGCTCATTGTAGAGCTCCTGTGATTTTAAAGTGAGTTCAGTTTTCTTTTTCTTTAAATCTGTATACTTGTTTATCAGTTGTTGAGTGATACCTCACCTAAGCCCCCCTTTTCGAAAAGTTTTGTTACGAAGGCTTCATCCAGCAGCTCTAACCACTGTCTGAGAGAGTGATGCATGTTCATTCCAGTGTGGTGTTTCTGCAGTTGCTTGTAAAATATGTTGCAGAAGGTCCCTTTTTTACCTCTATCCTCTGCCCCTTAAAACAGATGTTGTCGGGTTTCTGAAATTCCTAGCAATCGTGCTGTAGCTCGTAGACTTTAGATAATAGGAGTAGGTGCAGATTGTGGTTTTGAAGAACTTGCGGTTGTCAGTGCAGAGTAGTGATGTCTGCTGTGATCACAGTAAACGTCAGGATCAGCCTGCTGATGGGCATGAAGCATTTCATTCAAGCTGCTCTAGAAGGGAGCGGTGGTGTCTGTGGAACCGGATTTGGAGAATTGGATTAACTGGATCGGTTCTGCTGGCTGGTGGGTCTCAAGCTTGAACGCCCTGTGGTGCATCCTCATTCTTCTAGGAAACTCTCCCACACGCGCATTCACAGAGTTACCTGGGGAAATGCTGCCTTTTGTATTGAGATTAGAGCGCGGCGCTGACGAGGCCAACCCCAGACACCCGAGCGAAGTGTCCGTGAATGAGGAAGCCGCAGGGGTCCATGCCCTTAACTGCATGAAAGGGCAGAGCAGGAATTGGAGCAAGGCGTTCTGGCCAGCACTACAAGTTTTGGCACAGATTTTCACAATCAGGCTCTGTCATGGCTCATCAGTCACTTAAATCATAATATATGACAGTGTTGGAAAAATTGTGATGCTGAATTTTTTCAAAACCATCTAGCACCAACATATAAAACTCTGAATGTCATCTGTTCCACTCCAAGTTTAATATTCATTTATTATTACTTATGATTCCGCAGCTTCTTTGGATTTTGCAGCAAAAATGTATTTTTAGAGTAAGGAATACAACCCCTTCAAACTCTAAGCTCTGCACCAATGAGAGTAGTCTAGAAGAGACCAGGGCAGGCTGTGGAGATCTTAGCTAGTGTGTTTTGGGCCGTATTGTCCTCCGCGTTATTCCCACTGACAGCACCACCAGCTCCCACCAGCCTAAGCAGATTACCACCCCTCATCTCACATATGTCTCCTGCCCGGCTTAATGTCTTTCACATGTTCCTGGGTTACTTTAGCACGCAATCTAGAGGACTGAGAGGCTTGTAGTTGTGAGGGTGTTGTAAGGTATCTTCAGTTGAGCTCTTTTTCAATGCATTCAAGCTTTAATCAGACCTGAAATTTTGTTCACAGCCCCAATACAGCCCAATGATTTTCTAAGTGCAACCTGAACCTAAAAATCACGCTTTGAGTCCAATCCTGAGTTCCTAACACGAACCCCATAACCAAGTTTTGAGTCTGAATTTGACCCTGACGGACCATCAACAGACCTAACCAAAACCTTTGTAATGTCATCTAAAAGCAATTCTTAATGTATTTCATTTTAATTTGGACTACTTATTTTCTTTCTTATATCAGTATTTAAGGTTTTTGCTGATGATTGGTCCAGTTTCAGACTCAAAACTTGGTTATCCTGTTTTGCCCAGTTTTGCAACCCCTCCCTTTCCAGGTGTTTTCCACCCTTGCCTTGTATAAGTAGCTCCTCCGCATTCTGTAACCTGTGTGTTATGCCACTTATTCTGTTTGTCACATAGACTGATGTGCACCCCAACCACATTAAAAATCTTAACGGCGCCTTTGTATCTAAGTCTTGCGGAAGGGTGAGGTTTTGTGGTGTGCACATGCACAGCGGGCGAAGGATTTTGAAATGTTCCTGCTATAATGGTTCCAATGCCCACGCATAGATCGTTATTCCGTTTATTTTTTTTACTGAAACGGTAACAGATGAACTGTTTTTTATTTTCTACATATTTCTATGTTGTAGGGTAGTGAAAGTAGGGAGGAATCACGTGTAAAAAAGTAGAAAAACCTAAGCAGGAAGGAAATGTCGTATAAATCTGTCCAAAGTGGAAGATGCTTGAATTAGAAATCTTGAGTCTCACTTAAGCCTGATATTAAAGAAGTTTGAGCACAACATGAGCAGTCAAGCCCCACCAGGCCCAGATAAATACTGAGGCCTCCTCCCAGTGAGCTTATTTACTATTCTATCCTCTGATAGAACAATTTCAACCCAGAGGAGTAACGTAAATCATGAAGCTTTTGCACATTACTATTGAAATGCAGGACCAATAGCTTAGCACTGATAGTCTGAGATGATGTCTGATCTGTCTGATCTGTCCTCTCTGTTCCCTCCCTGTGCAGAACATGCTGCTGGAGATTGAGCAGAAGGTGCTGTGTCTGTCGGAGCTGTCTGTTCACAGTGAGAGTTTGCTGCTGGAGGGGAAGGTTGGCATGCGTGGAGACGCAGAGCAACTGACCGTTAAGCTGCACAGCCTTAAAGCCAGCCTGCTGGAGCTGCAGCGCATCTTACAGGACAAACACACACACATACAGGTAAGCATTCAGCAGAACACACATACACACACATACAGGTAAGCATCCAACAGGACACATACACACACACACACAGGTTAGAATCCAACAGGACACACACACACATACAGGTAAGCATTCAGCAGAACACACACACACACAAACACACACACATACACAAATACAAACACATACAGGTAATTATTTATCAGGACACAGACACACATATACAGATGTGATGGATCTAGTGTTTCTGGGGTCCCAGGCAACGTTATAGATAAAAGCCTCTTTATATTCCACTTGTGCTTCAGCAAAAGTTTCATTCAGGTCCTCACTGCTGGTCAGTCAATGTCAGGTCAAAGAACGGTGACCTTCATTTCAGTTACCTCACTATCCAGAGCTGACTGCTGAGAATGTGAAGCATTGGGGCAAATGGTAGCAACTTCAACTATTAGTGAAGATTCATTTTCTTACGAGTGACTGTCCATCAGCGCCTTCTCATCAGACTGAAAACAAGTTCCAAATTAAACTGATAATTATACACCCAGTACTGAGTGCGTAAATGCTACATGTCTTCAAGGACATGCATGACTTTCTGCCAGGACCAGTTTCAAATGAATACATCATGCATCAACTTTATTAATACTTATTGAATTAGAACTGATTAAATTGAAGTAAAACTGGTATCGACAAGCAGAATTGGATAAAATTCAAATCATATCCAAACCCTACTTTTAAGAGTGTTGCTGAGGTAGCTGAAGCATTTGGCCATCTCTTCTGCTGGCTATCTCTTCTGCTTTGCTTTATTGGATCTACTCAACACTGAAACCCTCTTTGTCTCATCAATGAGTGCTTTGTGAGGGAGAAAACAAAAACTGCAGCGCGCACTGTATGTTACTGTTGTAAATGCTGTGAATGGTGAGCTGACCTTTGCTGAAACAGAATGCCTATTGGGTTGTATGGGGCTCTCCCAAGGCCGGAGCATTTTCCCTGGACTTTGAAATGCAGCACATGTTGTTGTACTGATGACTCAAACTGTTTTTGACCATTGTTTAACTGTGAGCTGCAGTAAGCAAACATGAGCAGCTTGGAGGTACCCAGACTATCTATATATATATTTATGATGCTGTAAAATCTGCTTGTAGATCCATATGGCTGCCCGGGTTCTACAGTTTGTCTGGCCCAAGAAAAGTGATGCAACTCAAAATCTAACTCAAGACAAATCAGGCATATTTCCTTGTATCTTATGGGTATAGAGAGAAGACAAGATTCTACCAAAAATGAACAAATTCTGGAAGATAATGCCCAACAGTCAGTGAAGGAACTGAGAAAGAAGGCTTATTATAAGAAGACAATGATCCTAAACATGTATTGAAACCCCCTTCAAACTACTTGATGAAACAGTGCCAAATATGCCATATGCGTATTGTATATTAAACATTATGATAACTGAGCATTACATTTTGCTGAATATATGTTTAGGTTTGTTTCATGCAGAACTAGTGAACTAGTGTTTTACCTAGTTCTAAAATTTCAGAGAATTGCCCTGTTAATGAATGGAGAGTCTCTAATGGATTTGCTAATAACATTCTGATCTGTTACAAATCCAGGCTTATTACATCCTGTGATTGATTATTTAGTAACAAAATGGACCATAGTCCCCATTGGATGGAGTTTGGCCATTCCTGTCCATTGCTGACCAACCTCCAATGTCTACCTTGGTTTGCAAGCAAACTGTGACCTAATTTATCTCCCATATTATTCATATGTTTTTAGATATTTGCCAAAAAAAAAAACTACTACACTACCACACTACTTCACTCAACTGAGTCCTGTTTCTTCATGCCTAGGGTTCGTTGCAGGAGCAGGAGGACAGCGAGTCGGACTCATCGCTCTCCCAGAGCCCCAGTGTGCTGGACTGGCTCAGTCAGGCCCGTTCCACTCGCAGCCAGCAGCACCAGGACACTGTGCAGAGGCAGAAGGTTAGAATCAGTCTACTGCTATTTACACCATATAAACTTAGAAAACACATGTTGATAAAACAGAAAGGAGCACAGAAATTGAACCACTAAGGCCTTAGGGTAGAGAATGTAATTTATTTACTGTATTTAATCCCTGAGATTTGTAGTAACGTTAGAGTGAAAAGCCATATGCTTGTGTTGTGTATTGTGCAGGAATTAGAGGCCCAGCTGGAGGAGCAGAGAAAGTTGATGCAGTCTGTCGCCTGTCGGGGGGAGGAGCTTCTCTCACAGAAAACCACACCCAATGGAGAGAGGTGTGCTGTTCAGACCAAAGGACTTTAGTCAGCATCTGTCTCTCTTACTTGTCTTACTGCTCATTTTTGATACATCTCCATCAGATCCTTATAGGTTTACTGTCCCAGACAAGCCTAGTCTTTTCTTTTTCACTGGAAAATCTCTATTCACAGTGCAATGTAATATAGGACTATGCTTGATATTGCCTGTCAGCCTAATTTTTCTGTTATGCTCTCTTTCTATAGTCCTCTAGACCAATGGGACTCGGCCGAACATGCTGAGAGTGTGAACGGACATAACCACATGAATGTGAGGTGGGACAACCTGAGCAAAGACCTCAACGCCAAGATGCAGCTTTTACTCAACACCGTGCAACAGGAGCAGCTTAGCTCGGTACATCTCAAACCCTCTGTTTAAACTTGCACTGAAAGAAATCATTTTAAATATGTAGTTTAATGAAAAGCTCTTATATTTACAGTAATCAACCATAACATAAAAATTAATGTTGTGTAGATCCCTCTTGTGCTGCCAAAACACCCTTGATGCTTCAGGCAGTGGGTCCTTTAGGTCCTGGACTACATTTTCCAGCACATCCCACAGATGCTTGGTCAGATAGAGATCTGAGGAATGTGGAGGCCAAGTCAACCCCTTGAGCTCTTTATAATGTTCCTCAAAGCATTCCTGAACAATGTTTGCAGTGTGGCAGGGTGCATTATACTGCTGAGGCCGCTACCATGAGGAGTATCCTTGACATGAAGGGGTGAAATTGGTCTGCAACAATGTTTATTTAGGAGTTGCATGTTAAAGTAACATCCATGTGAATGTCGGGTCCCATGGCATCCCAGCAGAGCATTGCCCAGAGCAGCACACCGCCTCTGCCGCCTTGCCTTCTTTTAGTACATCCTTGTGCCATTTTTTTCCCAGGTAAGTAACGACCGTCCACGTAATGTTCAAGAAAACATGATTCATCAAACCAGGCCACCTTTTTTCATCAGGCGTCAGCATGGGCACTCTGACCGGTCTGCAGCTACACAGCCCCATATGCAGCAGGCTGCAATGCACTGTGTTCTTTATATCATAGTCAGCATTAACCATTAAAGCTAATTGTGCTTCAGTAGCTCTGAAGTGGGATCAGACCAGATGGGCTAGCCTTCGCTCCCCATTTGCATCAATGAACATTTGGCACACATGGCCCTAATGCCAGTTCGCCAGTTATTCTGGACCACATTTGGTGGTTACCATCTACTGCAACCAGGAGAAACTCCACAAGACCTGCCATTTTGGAGATGCTCAGACCCAGTCATCTGGCCATCACAGTTTGGTCCTGGTCAAAGATACTCTGATACTTATGCTTGCTTCTTTTTTCAGCTTCCAACACATCAGTTTAACAGTTAACTTGCTGCCTAAAATGTCCCATCTCTGGTGGAATGAGATAATCAGTGATATTGATTATCAACTTTACCTGTCGAGGCTTTAATGTTGCTGATTGGTGTATTCATGATATGTACAGAACAGTCTGAATGAGCCTCAAAATGGATCTTCATACTCTATATCTAGTGCTCCTTTCTGTCTTAGAGGACTGGAGTCTAGCACAGTTAGGTGATCTTCCTGTTCAAATGCATTCATTCAAGGACCTACTGAGCTGTAGATGTGCATATCAGTGTTTGAGCATGAAAATGGGTTGAATTCCTCCAGGAACCACAAGTGTGGGAGTTTGGAATGTAAAAGCAAAGTATTCTTTAAAGCCCTTTCTTTGCTTCTTGTAGGTGTATCAGTGGTCACGAGTGTCCAGCCCAGGGAGTGTTTTCAGAGGGGAACAGTTAACACAGGACGGTCTCTCACCCAGGACTTTATTTGAGACTTTTAGTCAAGAACTATATCAAGTGTCCAAGGTACAGATCCACCAACTATTCATATAGGCAACATTTCTAGATGTTTGTATCATTTTCAGTTGTTGAGATGTAAACCATGAGTAAACCACATCATACTTCACTGAATAGCTTTGTTTACATATTAGTGTTTCGAAATTATATTATATTAGTTTATTATATTAGTTATTCATATCAAACGACACTGAATAACTTTTTTTTTACATTAAACCACACTGTATAATTTTCAGTTGTTGATATGTAAACAAAGTTATTCACCATGGTTTGATGTGAAAGGTTCACTATATATCATAACACTGCCTTAGATTTCTTCACAGTGGCGACGATGTGAAGCCCTTTTATTTTCTATTCAAAACCACAATTGGACCTTTTAAAACGTCTCTTTTATATTGCAATGCCTTGCATGTACTTCTTTGCCATCACTGTGTCTCAAAAGTATTGTTAAACTCGGTGAACTCATCGGATGCCTGATTTCTTAATGATTTTAATGATAATGATGCAGAAACTTTGATACAGACTTTTTGGGATCCCTTTAACTTTTGCTTTTGTGTGTAAGTTCACATTACAGAATTGGTTTATTTGTGATCTCCTGGTGTTGTCCTCCCCACAGGAGGGGGGAGCTGACAGTAAACAGACACTAGCGCTGGAGGCTACACTTTACGAGGCTGTGTCTTCAGCCTCTGTCTGGCTGGACAGTGCAGAAAACACCCTGCTGTCCGGCCCCCTGCTTCTGTCTGATGACTCGGAGATTCAGCTCTGCCATCTAGAGGTGAGACGTGATTCCCACACTGATGCAAAAATTTGACATAACCTCTATTTTGACAATCGAGTGTTACACACAAGGCCCTACTAACATTTATGGACATGTCCAAATCCCTTTCTGCTATTCTGACAGTGGAAAAGCACTTGATGCCAGCGCAAGGTGCACAAAAGTTGTCCCAACTTTTTAAATTATTCAGAGGTTTGTTTTGGATGTAAGATACAATTAACCAATCAGAATAGCTTGTCACCTCACCATTCAAAGGCACTGGCGGAGCTGGGGTGGATTGATAGTGGTGTGCTTACCTGGCAAACCAGATCAGTTTTCAGCTGAGGAACGAACTGCTCAGTGTGCATCGCTGCCTCTGTATTTACTTATTATTTTTCTTTAACTTTTTCCTCCTTTCCTCCCTCCTTTTTTCCTCCCCTCGGGAGCCTGTGTTAAACTACTCGTGTGTCAGTTGGTCAAACAGCCCATCATCAAAATATTATTCTGATAATGATGATGGATAAAAATCTGTTCTGATGGAGCTTATTTTTTTTATAGATGACTGTAGACTCACTATAAGCTAATGCTCTATTTTCAGAGCTGTGAAATAGAGATTGAGAATATCTACTATACACCGATCTTCCCATGTTTAGGGTTTGAATAAGGAGGTGAAGAATGTCAGTGAGGAGGTGTGTAAGTGTCGAGAGGAGCTGGGAGGAGGTGCTGAGAGCATGTGGGGTGGAGAAGGAGATGGAGGAGGCCATGACCTGATTGAGGAAGTGCTGGATGGGTTGGAGGAGAGACTGAGACGGGTGGATTCACTGCTGGACCAGAGATGTGAAAGTATAAGAAACAGGTTGCAGGAACACAGCAGTTACCAGGTATGGGTGTGGCTGTTTACTGTAATTTTAGAGTGGGAAAGAAACTTGTCTGTCTGCCTGTCTGCCTGTCTGTCTGTCTGTCTGTCTGTCTGTCTGTCTGTCTGTGCGTGCAAATGAATCTATGTATATACACACACATGCACGCATATATGTGTGTATGTTTGGGTGTGTATGTAAGTGTGTATATATATATATATATATGTATATGTGTGTGTGTGTGTGTGTGTGTTTCTGTGCATGTGTATGACCCTGAATTTCTATTCTCTTTTCCATGCTATCCTCCCTCTTTCTCTCTCTCAGACTGAACTGAGGTTACTATTCGATGCTATGAGTGACTCAAAGCAGCAGCTGTTGCAGAAGATGTCTGGAACTGTGGACCGGCCAAGCTCAAAACAGATGGAGGTTAGATCACCCACAATCAGTTACAGGCTCTTTCGCCTCATATTTGCCTCATGCTAAGTTATAACTGTTAATGATTCCACTAGTATGTGAATTTCATAAATACTTGTAGACATCTAAATATATGCCTTACAAACAACTGTAACCTTATCAGTATCTAATTTTTTAATCAAGGCAACTTCCATCACTCAATCACACTGACCAAAGTATTTTACTATTGATGCTGCTGATTTTTTTCTCTAATGATACGTTTTTGCTGTCGTGTTTGTGTATTATGACACAATAATGTCCGATGTATAGACGCTAACAAAATTAGTTAGATTGCTGATCCTTAAGTTTAATCAAGCAGCTTTTTCCAATGTTGTTTGTCATTTGCGCTATTCTAATGTTTTCTATGGGGAAATGCCATTACTTCTAACAGTTCCTTTATCATGTAAGGTTTTATGTATTTAGATATAATTTATTTACAAAGTCCAAATAAATAACTCCTAAATGTGGACACAATTAAGGCACAATTAAATGATCAAATAGGCAAACATATATTAGTTATTTATTTTGCTCAATTAATACATTTAATTTCCCTGGTTTCTGTTTCGACTGTCCTATCAAGTATGGCAATATAAGACTTTTTAGTGAAAGCAATGATTATATAGCAACAACTCAAAGAACAATTTTTATGCTTTAATGGTACTTTCCATGGTTACTTGCACAAACATAGAAATGAAAAGCAACACATACCATGTCTTCTTAGTGACCTGGAGTTAGTTTGTGTGAAATGCGCTCGAGTTGAATGTGCTTTCTCCCCACAGGCTCTGGCCGAGGCCGAGGACAGTCTGAGGGAGTTTGAGCAGAGAGTGTCTGAGATGAGAAGTAAAGGAGAAACAGTGCAGCCAGATCCAGTGTCCACACAGGAGCTGCTTAAACTACAGGTACAGCGTCTGTCCACTGTTCTGGATTCTTCCTGTGGCTCTTTCTATCCTGTAGTGATCGAAGTATCCTGGTAGGGTCAAAGAAGGTGTTAATCACTATTAATGACCTATTAATGCACTGTTTCTGTAGGATGTGTATGAGGAACTGGTGGAGATTGTGGGCTCAAGGCGTCGTAGCCTGAACCAGACGCTGGTTCTGAAGGCCCAGTATGAGAAAGCCTTGCAGGACCTCCTAGAGTTGGTGGACACGGCCCAGGACAAGATGGCTGCGGATCAGAAGATGACTGTAGGCTCGGTGTTTGAAGTTCAGGTCCTCCTGGACAAGCATAAAGTAAGATTTGCACATGTATTTTTATGATTATCTGGAATGTCTTTATTTTTATGTGCAATCTTATGTCACCACTAATGCAATGTTCTTATCATGTGTAATATCTCTACTTGTGTCATGCAATAACAAGACTCAGTAAAGAGTCCAACTCCAAAGCACTGTTTGTGTTACTAGTAAACTACATCAGCAGTAATTTTATCTATAGCATTACAGATAAAATCCGTTCATATTGTTTTGTTTAAGGTTACATTCTGAGAGAGTTTGATGTTAATTGAGAGTTTTATTGTGACTTTATATTGTATTGTATATTGTCCTTGTCTCTGTTTGTGCAGTCGTAGCATAAGCAGTTTCCACCAGAATTAGTAAAGTTTCCTGATTCTAACTTATCAGCTCCTTAATTGTCATTACACTGCAGATGGTCTCTTTTACTGGTGTCTTGTTTGTGATTTGTTGTCATTTTGTGCTGTGCGTGTGTGCAGGAGTTTTTCCAGGGTCTGGAGGCTCACGTGGTGCTGACACAGGCCTTCTTCAGGCAGGTCAGTGGAGTGGTGGTGCAGAGAGAGGCCCAGGCTCTGGAGCAGACTGTGGCTCAGGCTCAGACGGTGCTCAAACAGGCCCACAGGAGAGGAGTGGAGCTAGAGGGCATCCTTGAGGTGTGTTTGTGTTGAGAGCATCATTAGATTGTCTGGACATGAATTTCTTTTTTGTGTATATTTCAATGTCTGTGCAGGTTTTCTGTTTCCAAGTCAATGAATTGGGCTCATCAGTGCTGGTACAGGGAGTGCAGGACTGTCAGACACACAATTAATGCTGCTTGTTGAATGCAGCTCTAATGTTTGCTGTGATTCAGTCATGGAGCAGGTTGGTGGGAGATTATCAGGCCGTGTACAGGCAGCTGGAGGCCGTGGAGAACAGTATCCCCAGTGTGGGACTGGTGGAGGAGACGGAGGAAAGACTCAGTGAGAGAATTGCACTTTATCAGGTAAGGAACTTTTTGAGAATGGTGATCCACTTGGAAGCTTGTCTCATCTGGGGATAATCTTGAAAAAACCTGGACTAAAATGGAGCATGTTTGAGAACACTAACTTGTTAGGATGGGAACAAACTGAGTATGACCTTTTTAAACCACTCCTTTACTTCCTATTGAAAGTGAAGGTCAGAATACAGACCCATTGTTAATAATTAACTTATTATTATGAATGCATGGATTAGGAACTGTTTGTAGGATGTATATGATGATCTGGTCCCCAGGAGCAACTCCAGTTAATCATGTGTTTCCTATAAAAATGATTTATGTCTCACCATGTACCTAATATTAAATATTTATTTCATATATTAAATATGTATTGCAATATGTGGTTACTGGCAAATGATTGCAGATTTGGGTTTGATATAAGGGCTGGATTGTAACCAAACATAGTCACGGATGAACACCTATGCATTAAAGGGTGATTTTTGTCTACTCTTTTTCTCTTTCTGCTCTCCTTTTCTGCAGCGTCTGAAAAGCAGCCTAACGGAGTGGCAGCAGCAGCTGTATGAGGTTCTGGAGGATGGGAAGAAGCTGTTGCTCAGTGTGTGCTGCTCGGAGCTGGAGGCTCAGCTCACCCAGCTGGGGGACCACTGGCTCTGCTGCACCACCAAAGTCAACAAGGAGCTGCATCGCCTGGACTCCACTCTCAAACACTGGACCAGGTCAGTCGGCCTAACACTCACTCCACATTCTCCCAGCTCCCCACTCATATCACTTTTATATATACTCTGTTCTCTCAGATCAGTCATTTATTACTATGTGAGTATTTGACCCCTTGTATTTTGCTCTTAAAGGTATCAGAGTGATTCTGCAGAGCTGGGCCAGTGGCTGGCTTCAGCTTTGGACCGACTAGAGTTCTGGAGCACTCAGTCTGTTACTGTTCCTCAGGAGCTGGAGACGGTTCGAGACCACCTCCATGCTTTTCTGGTGAGATCTTCAAAGCACAGAATGCTTGAGTTATAAACTACCATTCAAAACGTCTTGCACACCACAGGTTACCTCTTATCCATTTATTTCATAAACTTTTTTATAATAAAAATATGTTTATTCTTGTTAAACTGGAAGTTGTGGGGTGAACAACTATACATTAAAATATGTGAATTAAAACATTGTATTTACTGATTGTGCAATGATGCAGAGTTCAATTCTGTCCTTTAACTTTAAATGCACTCATTCAGTGTTTCATCTGTCACTTAATAGCTCATGAAATATCTAACAGAAATTTGGTGATCCACATCATAATTATAATAATATAAGCTGGCTTTTATAGGTCAGTAGTTATAAATAAAGGATCTCGATTGGTGAACATACTGTACATTTATTGGTTAGCAAAGAAACTATTTTTAGTGAACATGAAGTGAGGAATAGGCAAATTTCATTGGGTGCAAAAACGTTTTGCCTGCTAGTATGCACTTCTCTGCATGTTCTAAATATTTTTAAGGACAGAAACAAAACAAACGTTACTCTTCATTTAACTGCCTAATCTCTCTTCAGGAATTCTACAAAGAGGTGGATGCCAAGTCTTCTCAGCGTTCGTCTGTTCTGAGTCAGGGGAACCAGCTTCTGCGGCTGAAGAAGGTGGACACAGCGTCGCTCAGATCCCACCTGGCCCTGCTGGAAACGCAGTGGGCCGACCTGC
Organism: Brachypetersius altus; assembly: GCA_037974465.1. Classification (NCBI taxonomy): domain Eukaryota; kingdom Metazoa; phylum Chordata; class Actinopteri; order Characiformes; family Alestidae; genus Brachypetersius; species Brachypetersius altus. Next base: position 2,827,730 of record JBBPDB010000153.1, read on the forward strand.
TCACGCGAATCCCTGTGGTCCAGGAGAAGCTCCACCAGGTGAGGGCATATGAACCAATCATATTGTTGTTGTAGGAATAAAAACTCATATCACCATTTTTAAAGTGGTTTTCTCTTTTCTACACAAACACCAACTGATGTGGCAACATGTGAGCTTTTAATGAACACTGGTCCTCTAAGAAATGGCCTAGAATGAACATACAATATTTGCGATGTGTACAAATTTTAGAAATGGTTCAACCTGTGTAACATGTAATATCAACATAACCCTGCTAAGCTCCTAAACCTCAACTTTAAGGAAGATAATACTACTTTTGTCTGTTTGATAGAGAAGAGTTTACTGTTTCTTACAATGTTTCTCAGGAATAGTCTGCAAATAGTGTTAGTAACCTAGTGGCTAAAACACTTGCCTGTGAACCACAAAGTTGTAGGTCATCTGGGGAACTGTCCCTGTAACTAATGAGTCGCTCTGAATAAGGGCGTCGACCAAATGCTACTTTACTTTAGTGTCTATTACATTGTTCTTCTGTTGTTGAAAATAGGCCGACCGAGCTAAAGTTTTAAATTTAGTGGGTAGGATACTTGCCTCTGGACCAAGAAGTCATATCCCACTTTCAGCAGACCACCACTGGGTTCCTGAGCAAAATCAAGTTGCTCCAGGGAGACTGCCCCCTGTAGTTAGGGAATGGAAGTCGCTTTGGATAAAATCGATTGATGAATAATATAAATTATCTTTGTGCCCTACAGCTGCAGATGGAGAAATTAGCATCTCGGCATGCCATTACAGAGCTCATGAGCTGGATTTCCCTCATGGAAAACATCATACAGGAGGACCAAAACAAGATCATGGAGGCTGTGAGTTCGGAGGCAGTGCAGGCCTACATTCAGAAATACAAGGTAATTATGAGAAAAGAAGTAAAAAAAAAAGAGTGGTCGAATAGGGTTTCACAGTAATAATAAAAATATTATTTTATTCATAATTATAATGCACTGTAATGAATCTATTTCATTGATCTTTAGACCACCACAGTGTATTAAAATTATGAATAATATAATACACTTTAGACCACTATGTTGTTCATAATTATAGTACACTGTAGTGGTCTAAAGGTTGAAAGTGACATTTTTTTCATTGCAGTAAAGCAAACTGTACACATACACATGTAAGTTTATTACATTGTGCTGCTACCACTTCACTTTCCACCCTTTTTGAGTGTATGTGGGTATGTATAGTAGTGAGGTTATTTTTTAAATATTTTTTCTTGCATAGAAAATAAAAAAAATCACAATTAAATGCATCATAGCAGATAGAAGTACTCTGTTTCTGTTTCTTATTTCGTTTATTTTCATTCCAACCCCACAGGGATTTCAGATAGACCTGTCCTGTAAACAGCTGACAGTGGACTTTGTGAACCAGTCAGTTCTCCAGATGAGCAGTCAGGACGTGGAAGGAAAGCGCAGTGATAAGACGGACTTTGCTGAGCGTCTGGGAGCCATGAACCGGCGCTGGCAGATCCTTCAGGGGCTCATTAGTGAGAAGGTCTGCACCCCTTATTTAAAGGACATTACATGGACCAATGAACATGAATTACAGACACTGTGTACATGGTGCATTGCCACATTAGGAGCACTTTTGTATTAGTGAATTTTTGCTTCTTTTTTTGGGCTCCCTCTTTCCTTTCAGATTCAGCTGCTGGAAGGTCTTCTGGAGAGCTGGCTGGAGTATGAAAACGGAGTTCAGGCACTGAAAACATGGATTGGCTTACAGGAGGAGAAACTCAAGAAGAAACCAAGAATTGAGGATGTGGCCTCAGCTCAGAATGCACTGAAAAATTGTCAGGTATAGGTATACACTGTTCATTACAGGTAGCATAACGAGCTGAGCTGCGTTCATAAAGATGTCTAACTCAAAGTGCTCTTTGTGCCTGTCAGGAGCTGGAGGAGCTGGTTAAAGAGAAGGAGAAGGAGCTGGAGAAAGTGGAGGAAAAAGGATGTGCGCTCACCCAGGGCAAGAAAGGAGAGCCTTCATCTGTCATCATGGAAACTCTTAAGGGACTAAACCAGTCTTGGGCCAACTTAGACCAAATAGTGAGTGTCTAGGATATGGTGCAGTTCAGCACAGAGGAAGAATTAGTAATAAGAATTAGTAATAAATAATCAGGAATCATATCCTTCAAGCTCAAATCAAAGAGAACTTGGCCATCTCTAGAATGAGACAGAGTACACATAAGTAAATAGACTATAAGTTTAAACTTTAAACTAGAAGTAAAATATATAATTGTGGTACAAGGTCATTTTTTAACATACACATAATTGTGGTACAAAGTAGTGCATTATGCCTCTTTTGTCATATCCTGTGCTTAATAGACTCTGACCTGCACTGAAGAGCTGTGTGTCCGTGTTCTGTGTTCCGTGTGTCTGTGCATATAGATTGGCCAGGCGAAGGTGAGTCTGCGGGCAGTGCTGGACCAGTGGAGCTTGTATAGACGGGCATATGAGGAGATCCATGGCTTTCTGATGGAGGGCTGCTACTCCATCTCCCGTCTCAGCCTCCTCACCGGCTCTCCAGAGGCTGTGCTCATCCAGGTGGAGAACCTGCAGGTACTGGTCTTTCCCATCAACGTAATTAAAGAGGACTGAACCTTCAGTTCAGAGGAGATTGCAGATGTGCTGTCCTTTCAGACAGTTTTCCAGGCATACACTATAAAAGCTCTGGTGCCTAAACAACAAACTTAAATAAACACAACATAACATCTGAATAAATACTAACAGGATTTACAAGAAGTAGTATGTATATTGTAAGAAGAACACAGACTCTGTTCCTGATTTCTTCTTCACCCCTCCACTTGTTCAACTTTACAAAGCTTCAGTTAGTCAAACAAGGTATTGGATTAAAACCACATGTAACACTGGGCTGTTGGGAAGCGGTTAAATAAATGCACTGAAGCTCAGAAAATAACTACTTATTATATTATTTGTATTTATTCAATTATTAGTTGTTTTCATAACACTTCTTAAAGTGTATGTCTGATTCAGATTAGAAAGATCTTTGTCAATTACAGAGATCAAAATATGTTTTCAGTATTAATTACTGAAGCTGTACAGCTTTCTTAGTCATATACAGCTCTGCTTATTACTCTAGACACATTTAAATGACTTTTTATGACAGTTGTTTGAAACATGACAGTTTATGACAGTTATTTGAAATATAAGAATGTGCACAGGACAAGAATATTATTATTATATATATTTATCTGTGACCTAAATGTTTTTATACTTTTGAAAATACTGATCCTCATTAGACAACCTCTAATGAGCTGCTCATATCTGTTTGTGTATAACCTGTTAAGTGTTACTTGTTTGGTTTATTTTATAATAGGCAAAAGCTGGCATTATGTTTAAAACTGTGGGAAGTCTTTATGTCCCTGTCCAATCATTTCAGTGACTTTATAGTCACACTTATTTTCTAATGATAATCACATTAACACACCTCACCAAGTAAAACTACTCCTGTCTGGATAGTATGAAAATGTACTATTTGCTCTCAGAATCTCCAGGAGGAGTTGGACAGGCAGGAAAGCAGCCTGAAAAAATTCGGCTCCCTCACAGAACAGCTGCTGAAAGACAGCCACCCGTCGGTGGGAGAGTCCCTGAACACGACCCTCTGTGACGTCAACCACCGGTGAGCTTTAGAGCAGCACTCTAAACTGCACATCACAATTCAGAAACACACTGAACTACTGACACCCAAACTGCAATGTAAATACCCATTATTTATTATATTCTCCACATTCTCTTTCCCGCTGCTGCTATTATTTGCACAAGCATTTACTGCTGTTCTACCTGTATTCTGCATTTTTTCACACCCAACATCTCCAATATCTGTCATCGTACTATATTCAACGTTGACTGCACTAAATGGTGCCTTGTCCTGTTGTTTCATCGCTCTTGTGTTTTCCTTTGCACTCTGTGTAGTCCTGTTCTTCACACATGCAGTCTTGTGGTGTTTCAGTTTTGATTTCACTGTAAATTTTGTAGTTGTGGGCCGTTATCGGCGTTAACGTGCTGCATTAATGTGAGACTCTTATCGCGCGATAAAAAAAATATCGCCGTTAATCTATTCACAAAGTTGGGTTGGGAGCTGGGT
>JBBPDB010000153.1:2841224-2863441 GCA_037974465.1 Brachypetersius altus
GTGTGTGTGTGTGTGTGTGTGTGTGTGTGTGTGTGTGTGTGTGTGGGAGAGAGAGAGAGAGAGAGAGAGAGAGAGAGCGAGAGATATATGAGATATGAGATGGAGAGGAAAGCCAGCTTTGATGTGAGATGGTGCACTGTGGTGCTGTGTGTGTGTGTGTGTGTGTGTGTATGGTTTCATGCTAAATGCAGGTGTGCTGGTGTGTGGCGGATGGGTGAGATAAGGATAAGAGTATGCAGGATTATGTAGGTCAGTGGATTCACAAGGCTGTTTTTATTTAGTCTGCAGCACCACAGTGGGTTTTCCTCTCCATCTCATATCTCTCACACACACACACACACACACACACACACTACTACAGCAGCTTCATATAGGGCCTTGATAACCCTGTGTTAGAAGGCTATGATAGAACAGGGAGGTTCTCTAGACATGCAATAAAATGTTTGGACACGCCTGATTATCTTCATAATCTTAAACATTTTGATCAAAAGGATGGTTGAAAGGCTTTCTACAACATTTGTTCTGACTACGGAAATAAATATGATGTCAGTTCATGACACTACTACATTCATTTTCAGAACAAATAAAGTTCATCTCAGTAGTTTAGTGAAATTTACAGCTTTAAGCTATTGAAATGTCAACTTTAGGCCGATTTGTATGTTGCTTATGATAAATTCGAATGTAGAGAGGCACCAGAAACAGGTACTTTATGACACACTGTCAGTTCATGTAAGAAAACAAAAACTTGTGTCTAAATTGCCTGTTGCTGTTACATTAATCCATTAAAATACACCCTATATTATATTACCCATAAAGAATGTATGTCAACCAAGGTACTGCACAACTGTTCTGTCCTACAGTAGTTCAGTAAAAGAGCATTATGTGATTATTACCATCAATTTGATTGTTAATGTTATTTGTTTTTCAGTGTTTTTAATACTGTAAATACTTTTTTTCTTTTGACTGGTAACCCTTATGTATATGAGCACTTAGTAGTGTTTAGAATGATGATGTTATTATTATTATTATTATTATTATCATCACAGTAATTCATTAGCATGGCTTAACTCTTCAGAAACTGTTGTTAGGATTGACTGTGTATCACTGAAAAAGACTGAGTTAATGTGTTCCCCTGCAGGATTTGCAGAGGGACATCGAGAAGCACAGCACAGGTGTGGCGTCTGTGCTGAACCTGTGTGAGGTTCTGCTGCATGACTGTGATGCCTGCGCCACAGAGACGGAGTGTGACTCCATACAGCAGGCCACACGCAGCCTGGACCGCCGCTGGAGGAACATCTGCGCTGTGGCCATGGAGCGGAGGCTCAAGTGAGTGGATCACGTGACTATCCAGTGTAAAAGCGTAAAAACACATTTTCATGTATTTTTTAACATTTGAATAATGTGAATGTGTGTGAAGGATCGAGGAGACATGGAGACTGTGGCAGAAGTTCCTGGAGGATTACTCACGCTTCGAGGACTGGCTGAAAGCTTCCGAGAGGACGGCAGCTCTGCCCAACTCTTCTGGAGTTCTGTACACCGTCGCCAAAGAGGAGCTCAAGAAGTTCGAGGTAAAAAAAAACAGAAAAAAAGGAAACAGTGTGTGTTTGTCTAAAATGGTCACATGGAGATGTTGATGCCTGACTCCTGAGATTAAATTTTGTATTTGGAACATCTGCAGCACCAAGATCAAATACAAACTGAATTTCCTTCCCTGGGATAATGACTGCAAATCACAAACCTCAGACATGAACAATTAGCCTCAAAAACTTTCTCTTATATCCATTTTACCGGCATACAGTGAGGGGAAACCAGTATTCAGACTCTTCTTAATTTTATTTCACATACTTCCAGTGCATAAGTCCACTTCAGACTAAGCATGCAAAACTTAAATGTATGCACACCAAAACAGAAACATATATTTAAAAGAAAAAAAGCATTCGGACGCTGTAGTAAAAAAATAAATAAACAAATAAATCAAATAAATCAAGTTCTAGGTATGAGTAGTTTGTCAAAATACTCCTGTGCAAACTACACCTGCACATTTCTCTATAAAAGATATGTATTTTATCATTAAAAATCAGAAAGTCTGTAGAGTGAGCGAGTGCTTCAAGTAACAGCCTCTAGACAGACTCTCCTGCTCAGTATCAAGTGACAGCCATTTGCACGTTCAGCTGTCTCTGATTCTGGAGGGTCAGTCCTGCATGTGCCTCAATGCAGAGCCCACCACAACACATTCTTCACTCATGTGTGACTAACTCAGATTCATCCATGGTGCACTTGTCAATACAACAATGTGTGAAATATATTTTTTTACAGCAGTTTTAGCTCTGGTCACAGAATCCTAATACAATCAAACTATGCATTCTGCTAAATTGCATGAGGTGTGTTTGAGTTGGAAGATCACATGTCTGTGCTGGAAGTCAGGACTGGAACCAAACACCTCTGTTTTACAGCATTAACACACAAATGAGGAATTGCATATACTTCTGCAGAACACACCAAAATCAAGGCTACTTTATTGTCATCAGTAGCTGTGAACACATTGAAAGCGCGATGAGACGTTTCTCCATAGAGCAACATTCAACAAAGCATATATCAGGACACCCCAATAAGTAGACACTGCAACAATGTATAGTAATGTAATCCAACAGACCATTATGTAAATCTTCCAGCGAGACTAACATCATGGGACTGCATTTGAAAGGTTGTGCAGTGTGGACTGTAGTGTGATTGTGTGTCTTCTCACAGGCGTTCCAGAGGCAGGTGCAGGAGTGTTTGACCCAGCTGGAGCTGATCAATAAGCAGTACCGGCGGCTGGCCCGGGAGAACCGCACAGACTCCTCTTGCCGGCTCCGGCAAATGGTGCACGACGGGAACCGACGCTGGGACACCCTGCAGAGGAGGGTCGCCGCCATCCTGCGTAGATTGAAGGTAACTAGAAACCATTCATGTGCAAAATTTCACCTTTACTGGACCTCCTCAGAATTAGAATCAGAAAACCTTACTGAGCCCAGAAGAAAGAGCTTGTAGTACAGACACACAGAATCACAGTTTAAATCAATCCAATAAAAACTCTGCAGAAAATACTCAGTATGAAATACACTATGGTGGGTATGAATACTATAGATAAGTAACTTACAGTTAAGTGAAATGCTAATAACACGAATGGTGGTGAAGAGTATGCTTTTTCATATAATAGAAATCAGTAGGACATGAGTAATACTAACACTCAAGTAGTGACATGGTTTTTTTAATACATTTACATTTACATTTATGGCATTTATCAGACGCTTTTATCCAAAGCGACTTCCATTCCGTAACTACAGGGAACAGTCTCCCTGAAGCAACTTGGGGTTAAGGGTCTTGCTCAAGGACCCAGTGGTGGTATGCTGGAGGTAGTAATCGAACCTGTGACCTCTTGGTCCGGAGGCAAGCATCCTACCCACTGAGCTACCGCCACCCCCAATACAGTGCCAATAGAAGTACAGTCTATGACTATGCTCTCTGTAATCCTGTGCGACTCACTAACTTGCTCCCCTGCAGCACTTCATCAGCCAGCGTGAGGAGTTTGAGACAGCCAGGGACAGCATTCTGGTGTGGCTGACTGAGATGGATCTCCAGCTTACCAACATAGAGCACTTCTCAGAGTGTGACATTCAGGCCAAGATCAAACAGCTGAAGGTGAGGGTGGTGTTTGTGTGAAACAGGCTCATGTAGACATAAAATGCAAAAATCTAAAGTCTGCCAGAATTAAGTATCAGTCACAAATGTGTATTCGTTCAAATATCAACTGCCCTAGATGTAGCCTTTACTGTTGTTTTGTTGCTCTTGTGCTTTTCTTGCTCTCTTTGCGCTCTGTGTAGTCCTGTTCTGCACTCATGTAGTCTTGTGGTGTTTCTGTTTTTGTTCTTTGTGTTGATCCATGATCCTGGAGGAACATTGTGTGGTTTCACTATGTGCTGTGTACATATCTGAAATTTCAATATGCCTCCTTGACTTGACTGACTTCATGTTAATGAGTGGGCCCAGAACTGCTCCTCCTTCATACATTTATTAAATGTGTTCCATTTCTGTGTGTTTTCCTGTGATATGTTTTGTTAAATGTCAAAAAGCATCCAGACAGCCCTTCTAATTAGTGAAAACTCCAGTCATACTCTTTTGGCTGACTGCAGTCAAGTCCTCACAGCAATGTTCCAACATTTAGTCTAAAACCTTTCTAAATGTTAAATTTCCTTGATTTCAGCACTGAATGAGAAGGTGTCAGTGTCTACAAACGTTTGGACCTTCTGGTCCTAAAGTCTCTTTTGTACTACAAGCGTGTTTCGGAGGTGGTCGGTGCTCTCCTTTTGTATTTCAGTTCAGTGCAGGCAAAGCTACAACATACTTGTGGTTGTTGTAAGTTTTTGAGTGCAGCATGTGATTGAGTGTGTGTTTTGGTGTGTGCCAGGCATTCCAGCAGGAGATAGAGCTGAACACTGGGAAGATTGGGAGTGTGTTCAGTCAGGGTGAGGCTCTAATGGAGAAGAGCGAGCCTCTGGACGCCGCTGTTATCGAAGAGGAGCTGGACGAGCTGCAGAGGTACTGCAGGGAGGTGTTTGGCCGTGTGGAACGCTACTACAGAAAACTCACACGCCTGCCGGTGAGACACACACACACACAATGAATGCACACAAACACTTGTATCTCACTCATAGCCAGAGCTAAACCCAGGGAGGAGGGTGGGTGACCACTGCCTACAGAGAACCACTGTCTACAGAGCACCACTTGCAGTTTGTCATAGTTTCAGTTTATTTGCTGAGATTAACATTATTTGGGGATTTTACAATTTGGCAAGTGTGTTCTCTGAAGAGGATGTGTACTTATTTTTTACCAAAACAATCTGACCAGGGGTACCCCAGACTTATATAGAGTGTCCATCAAGAGTCTGTAGACACCTAGCAGTTGAACGTTTTTAATGAATGGGCATTTTCTTTGTCAGCTTGCAAATTTTAACATACACACACACACAACACTGTGTGTGAAAATAAGATTCTTCAGTTTTACAATTTAGCAAAGCTTCCTATTTAATGTGTTAACATTTGCATCTGACAAAGAAAATGCTCATATATTAAAAACTGCTAGGTGTCTGTATATATATCTATATGTGTGTGCGGGTTTTTACTTTTGTTTGTTTGTTTTTTGTACATATCTTAACTCTCTGTGTATAAAGTTTTCTTTCATGTTATAAATAATCGTGTAAAAATAACAAAAGTAAAACATAGGCAGAGTGTCTTTATCCTGACACACAGTTTACCTGTGGTATGCTCATACTCTTCTCATCGTTGTCAGCTTGTTGATGATGAGTGTGATGGCTCAGATCGGGAATTTGACCTGGAGAGCTCCGGAGACTTCTCTGACCTCCAGTGGGAGGAGAGCAACTCTTTGCCCTGCACCAGCAGCAGGCTGCCCCCGATGGCCGCAGCGCCCCCTCGTGTTAACGGCTCAGGCCGGGATACTCCTGCTAGTGTGGACTCCATCCCCCTCGAGTGGGACCATGACTATGACCTCGAGCCCATGGGTCTTCCCATCTCGTCAGAAAAGAGCTTGAGAGATGGAGAGGAGGATGAAGACATACTATGCACTGCTGCTGGAGCTCTCACGGGTGTGTATAAGTGTGTGTGTGTGTGTGAGAGAGTGAATACAGGTGTGGTAAAAGTGAAGTGTGTGTGTGTCCTATGCAGTTTAGTTTAATATGCAGTGTAATGTAAACACCACATCATTTATCTTCAGCAGGTCTTTACAATAAACTGTCGGTGTGTTCTGTTGTATATCTTTCTTTTGACAGATGTAGTGATTCCTGAGAGCCCCGAGGCTTATATAAAACTGACAGAAAACACACTGAGGTCTTCCTCTGGTAGGCAACTAGTTTGGGCATGCTTAATTAATGTTACTCACCACAGCATGCCGGGGTTCCCTGCCAATAATCACATCCCACAGTCTGTAACACCCAGTCTAGACGCAAATGTTCATTTGCTAATTCACTGTCAATTTTTTCTTCACATGGACTACACTCTTTTTTCAGTTCTTAAGAATGCCATCAGTAGTTGGAATGACATGCATGCCGCATTTGCAGTAACAGTGGGGGGCTATTGCATGAAATATGCATCAGTTATAACCCTATACGCCCTTTTTTTATTGTTTCGCTCAGTTTTCCTGTCAGGCATCTATTGAGTTTGTACACTTAATAAGCCTTTTACATTTATGTCTGGGGTTTTTTTTGTAAATGTGTTCCCTTTTATCAAATGCTGAATGCTTTGTGCTGATGATTGGAATCACTTTTTTATGATTTTTTGAGTGTTTTTTTTTTTTTGTAACTGTAACTGAACTGCTTCAGTTATTGTGCAATGATTTTACAACTTCACACATTGCTTTTAACTTGTCGGAAGGTGTAAAAAAGATGCATCCAGGCTGAAGAACCGAGCTGTATAACTGTTGTAGAACACTACATTATAGTTCCACGAGAGTGTTAAAGTCATAATAATATTATTCTAGAGATATTATTCAGAATGCCTCATGTTTAAAATGTTCTCACCTGAGATTGAGAGAACAGGTAATGTATCAAAAAATTGGACTCAACATATAACTGCAGTGTATTATTTAACATTTATTAACTTCTTGCTGTTTCCAAACACTTAAAATATTGAATAAAATGTCTCAAAATACCATGTGGTGTAACGCTTAAAGTGTGTTTACACTGTGATTGTTGTTAATGATTAAAATTATAGAAAAGTGATTCCAAATTTCAAAACATTATCATTTTTGTCATTGATGAGGAACATCACAGAAAAACTAATGATCTGCACTCATGACACAGAAAGTGTCATCTGAGCCAGATCCAGTAAAACTGGAAGTAGGAGCTTCCTTCTGTATTTTCAGCCTGTACTTACACACTCCTTCTTACAGATGAAACTGCTCGTAGTTTACTGGACTGCCACAGTCACAACAGCTCATACATGGGTTATGTAAGTAGAGCTCCTACTGTAATACCTCAGTTCAAGGGTAATAGACTAAAATGTGTAGTCTAGACCAACAGACTTGATTAAAAGAGATGTACAGTTCAATATTTGGAGTGTTGTGATAATGCACAGTACTGCAGTGTATTTTTCATGTATGTACTGATGTGTAGTCGCGGTTGATGGGAGACTGTCGGGGCAGTATCGACGCTCTGAAGAGAGCAGAGGGAGAGCTGGAAGAGGATGAGGACGACCTGTCAGGGCTCATCAACCCTGAACATATAGAGACACAAAACACAGGTTAGAGTCTACGACACCTCTGTACTCAACACAGAGACAAAACACAGGTTAGATTCACTATGTTAGGACCTACTACACATTTATATACAACAGAGACACAAACCACAGGTTAAACAACACATTTGAAACATTTGAGTCCACTACACATGTATTCTTAGTGCAAAACCACAGGTTAAACAACACAGACAAGTGAAACATGAGTCTACTACACATCTATACTCAGTGCAGGGGACCAACTAAAAGCTACAACACAGAGAGACAAAACACAGTACTATGTGTCTATACTAAACACAGACACAACACACAGGCCAAACCGTTAAACGTTTAATACACATCTGTACACCATGCAATGGCAATGATGTGTCATTCGTCCCTTTTGGGAACTTTCGCAAGTGTCCCAAACTCAGTTGAATATTTATTGTATATGGCACTGGCACTGTGTCAACCAGCATGATTGATGGTGATGATTAGTTTGGACTTTTCTGTAAATCCTTGGAACAACATGCAAAACTAGTAGAAGTAAATGTGCTGTAAGGATCTTTGATTCCATTATGACCTAAAGAGACTGTCTCAAATTGATACATGCCCACCTGTCCTGCAGGAGTGATCGAGCGCTGGGAGCTGATCCAGGCCCAGTCCAACTCAGAGCAAAGTCTGAGAGAAGACCTGTTGCTGTGGCAACAGCTCACCTCTGACCTGGAGGCTATGGAGGCATGGCTTAACCAGACAGAGGAGGAGCTGGCAGAGCTGAGGAGGAGAAACTTAAGTGCAGATATACACACCATTGAGCAGAGAATCAGAAAACTGAAGGTATGTATACGTGTGTGTGTGTGTCTGTATCAAAGTCTAAGTAAACCTTGTCATCTCAGCTATACTCATGTATACAGTGAGACGAGTACATAAAAGACACATAGAATGCACATATAAAATAATGTATAAATATAAATTGAGAACTGGAAAGCACAAAGGGTCATTTTTAACATGCAGAAGTCAAGTATAGAAGAGAAAGAATACTGGCATGTAACTGTGTGCTTTATATGTGCAACTGATCAGCAGCGGTTCAATATAAATATACTGTCTATCTATTAAAATGCAGTAACTCAAGTACAATACGGACCGTATTCAAGTACAGTATATATGAGTGTGAGTTATACATGTATGCATGTTGTGATTCACAGTACAGTTAATGCTTACTGCAGACACTTTACAGTATGTGTGCACTGCAGAGCATGTTTGTAATATGATACTCAGTTCCATGCCTCTCTGTGTATCCGCCTGCTGGTAGGAGAGAAGGTGCCTGGCACTGCTGTCAGCTTCCCAGAAATAAACTTGAAAGCAGAACTGACCTACTTAGTTTGTGAGGGTCACCAGGGTTATCTCATATGCAAAGACCCTCTATTTCAATTCAGCTTAATACTATAGGAACATAAAGACAAAAGAAGACATGCATACAATTCATGATACTCGTATGATCACGGTAACTATACAAACTAGACTATGAGCAGGTTTGGGAAATCAATAATTTGCAATATTGTGGAGAGTTATTGATGTTTTCTGGAACTGGTACAATAATGCTTAGTATATGTAGGGCACTTTCAATTTACACAGAAACAAAGCTGTAAATCCTTTTCACACTGAGAATTTTACAGACGAAAAAGGAACAACAAAAACAAAAGGCGTGCTCTGGAAATGTACACATTGACTCCAAAGCACTTTTTCACATCAGAGCTCATAGTTGATCAAGCCAATGTCCTTGGAACTCCTTCACACACACAGTGAGTCAGCGACTTTGTTTAGAACCATGTGAGGAGGCTGAAGTCAGCTTCCAACTGTAGAGCAGTCAAAATGTACCTGAATCATTGAGCTGTTTTTGTAGCTGTCTTTGAAAAATGATAACTTTGTCACTGCACAATGCATCTTTTTCTCCTTCTTGTCTTCTTTGCAAGTGTATAAGTACATGCACTGGAAAAGGCCTTTTTGTTTGATAAACCACTTGCTTTCTATCTACAAAAATATATAGTTACAGTTTGTTTATTCAGATTTATTCTACATTTTTTTTCTTATTGTTCTTGCATCAAGTCAAATTCCTCTTTTTTTTCTTGTTGTAAAAAACATTCTGAAAACGCTTCATCATGACTAAACATTAAACCAATATTAAGAATATTGAGGAAATACTGTGTCTGATGGTGTTTCCTCATGTAGCACTGGCTGACTCACTCACTAGATGACTGGTGTATGTCTGTGTGTGTGTAAATGATTCCAGGACTGGAGTGTTAGATAATGGATGAGCTTAAAATGCTCATGTTTACGAAATGAAAGATCAGTAAGTTCTTATTCATATTCTTTTTTTGTCTCCAGGAGCTGCAGAAGGCAGTAGATGCCCAGAAATCCAAAGTCCTGTCCATCAACTTGAGCAGCGTTGGGCTGCTCAATTCGGACTCTGAGGAGAACCAGGAGCTCAGAGAGAGGCTGAAGGAGATGAACTCGCGCTGGGATCGCCTGGGCAAGGCTCTGCAGCAGTGGAGAGGAACGCTTCAGGAGGCGCTTATGCAGTGCCAGGTGTGTCAATCAAAAGACATAAGTAAAAATTCAACAAATAATCTTAAAGTAAAAATCTTAAATGAAAAGTAACTTTTACCTTCTTAAAATATTGCTTTTTTTTTGGAAAAATGAACTTTGTTGTGAGATAAAACCACATGCACATTTCTCAGAAAATACACTTGCCATCAAAACACAGCCCAAACAGTACACTGCAGTATAAATTAAAGAAAAATCTCACCTTGTGTTTTGGACCAAAATTGCAAAAATGGGTAAGGCTATAGTCTTACTTTCATGAGCATTTTTGGACCGTCTTCAGAATTCCTTGTTTTCGTAGCCAACAGGTGTGAATCACATAGAGAGTGTGTCCACACAAGGTTTTTCCTTAAACTCAAGAGTTTCCAGTCATTCTCCCTTATACCATGCACATTGGCACTCCCTGCTTTACACACCATGCTTATTCCTGCAGGGCTTCCATGAGCTGAGTCACGGCCTTCTACTCTGGCTGGAGAACATCGACCGCAGAAGGAATGAAATCATTCCCGTCTCGGCGGGACTGGACCGCCACACACTCCGAGCCCATTACAGAACATTACAGGTACCTCTTTCGAATTCAGCGACTCAAAACAATTCACGTTTCTTTACAACTCATCATGTAAACTCAGTGACAGCTCAGTGCAAGTGAATCCAATTACAGCGGCACCTTAGTTTACCCAGTTCACCCACGACAGGCAGGTTGAATTTAACGCAATATGTTTGTCATGTCATACTGTAAATTTCCTTGTGGGACAAATAGTCTTATGTCAAGTAGGCTTTTATTGTCTTTGCAACCATATACACATAGCACACAGTGAAATGAAACTACGTACCTATGTACCACAGAGCAATACACGAACAGAAACTGAACACCACAAGACCACAAGTGCAGACAGGATAAAAGAGAGTGAAAAACAAAAAACACATCTAAACAACCAGACCAGAGAAAATGACAACATTTAGTGCAGTCGACAATAGCTACAGTACTACTCTAACAGATACAGTATTATGACAGATACTATACATACTACTGAACTCTCATTTAGCTGTAACTTAACATTTCCTGCGCCTGTCTGTCTGCAGCAAATCCAGCTGGAGCTGAAGGATTCTGAGCAGAGGGTGAACGTCCTGCAGGAGCTCTCAGTGCAGCTGCTGGTTCAGGCTCAGGGTAGCGAGTGCCTGGAGGCCCAGGAGAGGGTGCATGTCATCGGGAACCGTCTCCGTCTGCTCCTCAAGGCGGTCGCCTCTGACCTGCAGATGCTGAAGAAGGAGCTCCAGGTCACTAGAGATGCACAGGTCAGTCTTTTTTCAGGACATTCACCTGTAGTGGTGACTTGCTTTTTCAGTAAATACCTTATTTCATAAGATAACTGAAGCCCTAAGTGAAGCCTGTCCAACAGAAGAGTTGTTCCATATACTGATACGGAATTTTTGAGCAGAAACAAAACCTGAAAATAAATAGCAACCGATAATAGTTCACACTATAATCTGGAGATGACGTGTAGCAAGATAGGATGAAATGTAAAAGTATGGTCACAGATTCGATTTTACATTAATTGCACATACTTATACACAAAATAATAACACAGGCCACCTAATGTACTATAACACAGTCCCTGGGAATATTACTGTGGTACATCAGCAGTTCAGTTAATGGCCAGTAATCCAGATTTGACGTCCGGAGAGGAGCCATTGTCACAAATATTATTTATAATATACTGATTTATTAAACAATGTAATATTTTAATTGTATCTTTTTTATGCTGTTTGCATTGAAATAAAGACAATAAGATCTTGAGGCTGTGCATTACAGAGACCCTGCTGTATACAATAAGCACTTTCCACACATGGAAATTCTTAATCTAAACCTGATCAAACATCTCTGCTTCTCAGGACCTGTCCGCCTGGTCTGCTGCAGATGATGTTGATACATCTGGATCTGCCAGTCCTGTGTCTGTGGTCAACGTGCCTGTTCACCATCATTCGGTAATGAACCTCTTCTCCAGTTAAACTGACTGGTTGTGGCATGCAGTATCTGTCCACAGCCTGCTGTGGGCACTGTGCAGCTAGAGTGGAGTTTATTTGACATTTTTGACCAGGATCTTACGTAGTTTCTCACGCGTGTGCAGTGTATATGAGAAGAAAATGAATTAAAAGAATTAAATCTTAGAAAAGTCACAGTCTGCACCGCTTACAGAGCATGATGTTTTTGTTTGTCCCTGAGAAATACTTTGGTTTGCATCGACCTTTTTGTTTGTGACCATCACAAGATGATCACTTAAATTGGGAAACATACAAGAAATACTGGCTTTCCACCTCAGATGTGGTGATCTTAATATAAACCCGCATTCCTTGCAGGGAAGGGCGTCTGCGCTGGAAAGCCAGGTTTCTTGCTTTATGCGAAATCCTTTATTTTGTCATCCTGCCCGAATTATTTTGCTGCTGCCTTTTGCTTTCATTGTTATCAATGATTGATGGCCTGGCTATATGTCTCTGCTTGTGACCACAAGCTTTGTCTTTATTTGCTTGGACTGAAACATTCTTTCTTTGTTTTACCCCTCCCTCCCTTTTGCTCATTGCACAACAGCTACGGGGCAAATGTATTGTGTCTGAAGCAGGATCCTCAGCCAGCCTCCCGCACCTCAGGTACCTCTCTACTGGACTCTAGATGGGTGGTGGGGGGATGATGGACTGATGTTGGAATGCCAGAACTATAAACACTGATGGAGACCTTCACACTTTCAGTGCAATTTTAATTACACTGGGAGCCAGGAAGGGGTCCTTTCTGTGTAAAAGGAGTATTATGGTTCTTTATTGTTCATTCCCATTAGACTACAGCGCTCAGATGCCAATAACCGACAGATCCCTGGATTCGGTGTGTTAATGCAGCAAAACCCTTAAGCAGGTGCTGCCCTCTGGTGGCAGAGGCCCTTTAGCTCCATCATCTCTATCCTAGAACCCTCAAAATTGTACTGAAATACATCTCTCACTTTTTAGTGTTCAATTTGTATTGTAATTTGGCATTCTGCTGCTTTCATTGTTTTTGTAGCTTGGCACAATGCTTTGAGTCATCCTTTATTTCTCTTTGCACAAGGAAAAAATGTACCAATATTTACAATCAGAAACTGTATGCAGTCTGCATTTACAAAACTGTGCCTCAAATCACTTTAGAAAGAAATAGGCAGAGCCTCATATTTTACCACCTGATCTCTCAGAGTTGTATGCAAAAGTTTGGGTGCATGTCAAATGATTTATACATGAAATTAAGGACACATCCTCTACAGAGAATACTTTTTAATGAACATGTTCTGTGCTGGATTTAACACACTTAAAAATATTAAAAATATGTCCTGTACAAAGCTCCACAGGTACACTGAAGCCCAATTCAAAGTGCAGCAAAATCAATGCAACGAACGTAATTTGACCAAACTTTTACAAATGACTGTAATTGGGTTAAAAGTGCAAAATATCCAGGAATTACTGATGTATGTAATTACTCAAGAATTACTTACATTGAAACATTTCTGTGAGACAGTTAACTTCTGATATATTAGACACTTTAATGAAATAATGCAGAGTCCCCTGGCCTCCCTGCAGCAGTCTGAAGGCAGAGGAACATGGTGTTCTTTTCACTGGTGCTTTAACTCTGGGAGAGAGGATTGTTAGCGTTCCACAGTCTGGCTGGAACCAGCCATGACATTGAACCCTCACATAGTAGACACAGTGCAGCCCCCGCATCTGCCTCGCCTCAGAGCGAAATTCGACCCGAGTCTTTGATGAAAAAAGACAGATCTGATGTTTGGTAAACCACGATTTAGTTCCCCACTAGTAACTGTAACTTGCATATCAGTTTCTGAATAACAGGGCTTAGTAAGTGAATAGTCAACCAAGACTTTAAGGAGCTGGTGTTAGTTTGGTCTTGTCTGTGGTCTGATAACGGTTGTGTTTTTATTTACTCAGGTCAGCAGGGGGTTCTGCCTGCGCTTCCTCTCGCTCTGGTTCAGTCGGGCCTCGCGATGGCGCTGCTGCCAGGCGTTGCCAGCCCTTCCTTCTGCGAGTGCTCCGGGCCGCTCTGCCCCTTCAGTTCCTGCTGCTGCTCATTGTGGGCCTGGCCTGTCTGGTGCCCATGACTGAGCAGGACTACAGCTGTGCCCACGCCAACAACTTTGCCCGCTCCTTCCACCCCATGCTCCGATACACCAACGGCCCTCCGCCCATATGAGCCGCCCATCACCTTCCCTCTCAGCCTTTCTTCAGGATCTAGCAAAATATTCAGCTGACTACAATGACTGTTTGTTAGCCAAAATTTATTCTTGTACAGTTAAATACCGCTGCTATTTTTATTTTATTACTATTATTAAATTATTAATTGCAATCAAAATGTAATGATGGCCTCCTAATGGCAGGTCTGACATGTAGGAGAAAATTCAGAGGCCCAAGTATTACTGCTCTCCCATCCCTCATGAATCAGGGGACGATGAAGAGTGAATCTGATGTAAGCTACAGCACTGACTGACTCTCATTTGAAGGTACTGCACTTATTCCGTCCAAAAAATTGGCAACTGCTTTATTTTTTTTTTTCCTACATTTTAAAGTTTTATTTAAGACAAAAAAAGCTCTATAAAACCCCACATAAAGTGATTTTTGGGGGGTAAAAATATTTGTATGGAATTAGATATGGTGTTTTATTTAATTTTTTTTACCTTTATTTCATGGCATGCGGTCAATGCATTATGTTTTTGAAACACGCCGATCACTGACAGTGTTGCTGGCCTATAAGAGTGTTTTTTAGGTAACTATTACTGACTGAGTAGATCACTAGGTTCAAAATGTTGGGGAAAGAACATGAATAATGAAATTGTCAGTTCTTATTTATGTATGTACAGTTTGATAATGCTGACAGTAAAAAAGTCTTTCCATTTAATATATACTAAATATTATCCTGAGTCTGTTTTTTTCTTTGTGTGAGCCAATGAGCCATTGTGTTTAACAACTCATGTGTTTGTCTTTATATTAGGGCTCCTAAAAACTATTGGTTTTCGTCCAGTTTCATCAATTCCTTTTGGTGACAGGGTTTTGAATGAATCCGTGTAGATTATACAAATGAGCGATCCCCAGAGGAACACCATGTGTTGGAGCTGATGAAGGCAGTGCACTCATTCAGAGATAACTTACCTTTGAGTGAGTGAGTGAATGAATTTACATGATGGGGAAGAGTAGATCTGCACATCAATGCTGCAACCATTAGTGCCAGAAATTAAAAAACCAAAATGAATACTTAAGGCAGACGTACTTTTAGAATTCATTTCGAGAACACGACACTGAGGGGCAATATATAGGACAACATTACAAGCAGTTTGAGTTCACATTTGTCAGCTGGTACATCAGTGAGAATAAAGCAAGCACTGTGACATTGCAATAAAAGTAGCACACTGTCCCATAAAGTTATTAGCTTTCTCTGTGAATCTTGGCTGCGCTAAATCTGAACACGTGTGAATTTGCTTCTTTTCTGAATCTGGGCCACAAAAAAAATCAGAATTATTGAAATTTATAGGACTGCAGCTTCAAGCAGCTGGATTTTTTCCCCACTGTACAGTTTTTTAAGTAATATATATTCAACCTGCAGATGCATTTCTACATTCTGAGAGGCCAATAGGAAATATGAATTTAGCCTCCACTCATGTCTTTGGCTGTTGGGGGAGCACATAACCTTAGCAAATGTTTTCACATTGCAAGGAGATGAAGAACTGGCCTAGTAGGACATCTGGACTGCTCTGCTTCCAGCCTGACTCACCAGCTGAAAGGCTTGGAGGACACAACTCAAACATCTGACCTGATCCGTTTTTTAAACAGTCCAGACCTAAAAGATGCCATCTTGACCATATAGTGTTCTCAGTATGTGGAGCTGGATCCCCCGGGGCCAGATCCAGTCATGGATTCAGGGTCCATGGCTTCGATCGGGGCGTGTTGGATTTGGCAGTAAAACCCCACGCAGTGTGGTGAGGCTGCTGCTGCTGCGGGTGGTGGTGGTGGAAGGGTGTGCCCTCTCGTCCAGTACCCTGTTACATGGCTCTTTGTGGGACGGGATGTGTTGTGCATCCAGCATCTCCAGCAGCAGATCATACAGTGGAACTTTGTTCTTGCACTTCACGTTGTACAAGTGCTCTATCCCTTTGTTGCTTCATGGGGGCACAGAGATACAAACATGTCAACTGGCGAAACTGTAAAATATTCAGTGAAGGACCTAGTGTACACGTGTGGAAAAGAAAATAAATACTTTCTCTTTTTTGCTTTCAAAGTTTTTTCTTAAATTAGTTTTTTTCCCTATAGTCACGCATACACACACTGCCAAGACACTTCATTAGGACCACCCACCTGATATCTACACGCACTCTCTGCCTGTTTCTCTGCATCATTGGGCAGGTCTTATTTGGATCATTCTCAGCACATCAATGGCACAGCAACAATGCTGCTGCACTTACTGTCCTCTATTTTTGGCTGTTGAGCTATTCTCAGTCTAAAAGTGACTGAGGTGTTAAAACTCCAGCAGTACTGCAGTATCTGATCCACTCTGCCTAGCACACACACACACTCCATTCCACTACAATGTCATTGTATCTGCTGTGCTGATCCACCTCCCAGAAACGCTCACTGGTGGTACAATGGGGGAGCTGACTACAAATAGTAATAGTAGCCCGTCTAGCTCTGGGTCTCTTGTTCTATATATTATATACATACAGTAAACCCCCGCAATAACGTTCCAAGAGCACCCACGTATAGTGAAAAAAGCTCGTGATATGGTAAAAAAAAATGTCTGTTTTTACAGTATAAACCCTAAATATGCCCCCAAAAATGCTCCCATAACACTTTAATTACATTTTTAAAACAGCCAATCAGCAGCAAGGAGAAATAAACAGTGTTCTTGTATTGGCTACTTTCAAACCTCCCACCTCTGAGTACAGAGGTATATCTGTGTCTTTTGAGGTATATTTTTGTGTTTCTCTTCACAATGCCAAAACATTTATAGTTATATTTGATAATGAAATGTAGCTGAATTTACATTTATATTTATGTTACAAAATTATAATTTAACACTAAAATGTATGAAAAATTATATATTTCTACAAAAAAAAGCTGTGCTGTCCAGCTGTGAATTAATAATTAATTCAAAAGTAAAGTATTGTCCAGCTTTTTTTTTTAATGTATTTTTTAAAGCCATATGAACACATTACAATAACTTTTGGTTTGCAAACACTTTAAACAAATAAGGAGCTTTTCAACAGCAGTGTTCCCTTTAACACAGTCACACAGCCGCAGTTCAAATTTTTCTGTAAATGTAATCAAATCAAACATAAAACCAAAACGTTTTATCTAGTTTGTTATTGAAAAACAAGTTCCCCTTAGAGACCAGTGCATTGCCCAAAATTGGCTGAAAATCAAAAAAAGACGACGCGTGTGTTCTTTCTTAAATTTTTCCATAGAATTAAACATGGATTGATAAACTTGGCCAGGGACACGCAAACCATTGAATACAATTGCATATGAATGTGTTTTCTCTGTTGTCCTACCTCATGTGTCTGACGTGAGACAGTAAAAGGAGAAGCTTGGCTTGCCGCCGGCTCTGGAGCTGCATCGAGACACCTGACTGCTTGATACTGTGTATGAGTGTGTCAGTGATGTTGTCTAGCATGCACTGCACCATGAAGCTGTCCCTCAGGGCCTGACCCGAGGTGGAATAACTGGAAAATGTACCTGAATATGCAGAGAGAGAGAGAGAGAGAGAGAGAGAGAGGGCAGTGCAGGGAGAGGGAAAGAGAGGGAAGGAAAGACAGGGAAAGAAAAAGAGAGATAGAGAGAGAGTGAGAGGGGGGTGAGAGAGAGAGGGAGAGGGAGAGATAGAGACAGAGAGATAGAGAGCGAGAGAGAGAGAGAAAGAGAGAGAAATTGTGAGGGATTGAGATTGGTTGTGGTGGGTGAATAACAGCAGGCACAGCTCCTTGCAAGCACAGCACAAAATCTAAGATTAGGATTGTGCAAAAAATGTTGGCCAGCACACATTAAGACCTTAATATAGACAGACGCTCTTTTAAGGTCCTCAAGTAAACTCCCTCTGAGAAACACCAAGTAGTTGGTCTCACATAGATCTTGTGTGTGTGCTATTTTTTTGCAGTTAACTTCCAGCTCTGCTGTTGAAGCACTCACCAGAGTTCAGCAGTATGATGGCTTTGAGACACACGAACTCCTCCGATCTCAGTTTAAGTGTGCGGAAGAGGCCCACTGTGGCCATAAGCATGTCGAATATCTCCACCATGCCCTCCACACAGTCCCCTTCACTCCTACAAGGCAAAAGGCTCACCTTTAATGCATCAGCCAAACATATAGCATAGCTGTTACATTTGTTTTAATAGCATTTAAAATGTAGTTCGATTTTGCCATTCTTCTTCAAAAAATAACTGACAAAATCTCCATAATGCCAAATGCTAGGCATTTGTTTCCCTTGCTAGGATGTTAGCTCAGGTGCTCAAGGAGCCCATACAATGTAAAACATTATGCAGTATGTAAAGTAAAGTGAAATGGCCTTTTATAGTCACGGGTGAACACACTCCAGCACACAGTGTGAAATTCTTTCTCTGTATTTAAACCAAGTGAAGCAGGGGGCTGCCACCAACGAGGGGCGCCCGGGGAGCAGTGTGTGAAGACGGTTCATTGCTCAAGGGTACCTCAGTGATAACACTAGCAGCGTTGGGATTCAAACCCACAACGTGGTTAGGGGATTGCCCCTGCCATCAGAAACCTCGTTAAACTTTCAAAATGTACATTTACTCCCCATTCCATATATGAATATTAAGTTGCAAAATCATTCTGTTTGAAATTAATTGTTTTTATATATATATATATATATATATATATATATATAATTCTTATTCTTTAAACAACGTTTAATCTATAAGCCAGTAATGGCTTAGAGTGATCATTCGAATGCTGTTATCAGATTTGCACCCTGAAATGGCATATCCTGCCTCTACCCTCCTCTGTACTTATTTTGTGGAAAAAGGTGGGCTGGGTGCTGCTGAGTACAATGTTTACTTGGAGCTGAAGAGCACAAGCTGTACCTGCAAAGGCCAGTTTCTCTCTCTCTCTCTCTCTCTCTCTCTCTCTCTCAGTCCACTCACACCCCCCACACCTCCTCTTTAATCCTTTCAGGTTTTAAAGTAAAGACCCCCCCAATCAAGCCTTTCTCTCCCTCTTTCACTCCGACTCCCTCTTCTCTGCTTGTTCAAAGGCACTGTGCCCCTCCTGAAGCTCTGCCGTACCTGTGTGCTTTTGATTAAAACTCTCGCCTCCTCAGGCACTGATGACGCTGGCCCTCCTCTGCCTCTGCTCCAGGCCCTGTTCCCAAACGCATCCGCCTTAATTAGATATACCTGTGACATGGCCTTTTGAAGAGGAGCAGTGGGTTCTCAGCAAATAGCATTCTTGGGCTTTTTCGCAACCTAATCTTTTGCTAATAATCATTCTGTCCTATTTTGGACAATCCTCTTATGAATCATCACAAAATAAGCAGGAAATTGGGGAAAGGAAAAACTCTCACCAGGACACAGTGACATTCTGGAGGTTAATTTCAGTAGAACTTCTTGAATTCTTTTCTTGATGCTACCCTGCACTACTCTGAAGCTTACTCAAAATAATCACATACTTAAGAATCATCTATAATTCTGTGCATCAGACACATCTAACATTTATTCTATCTATACATATATCCATCTATCTATACATATATACAAATGCATTTCTTGGCAAACAAACTGGATTCACATAATTGATGTCTAATCTTTGCACCCTGGTGGTCCGATGGCATTGAGCCAAGAAGCTTTTGTTTTTTTAGACAAAAACTATATTCACAGCTAATAATGAAGTCAATTATTTTGGCTTTTCATTATAGTATTACACTGCATTGTGCAATAGTCCTTTTGTTTATTTAATTAACAAAATAAACCCAAATGAGCATCACATACATGCATTTAACAAAACATCTCCACCTCAAAATACAATAGCAAACCTGTAGGTACTTAATTGATCCACATCTACAGCCACTTTCACTTTTCCTTTCTTCCAATCTTAATCTTCGCCAGTTCCAGCTCAGCCTCCCAAACTAAAGCTGTTCCTAAAGCTCTTAGTGGCATCATGTTCCCTTTCAAAGAGATACTTTCATACAAGCAGATACACACACACCTCACCTGCCTTCCACATTTCTCTCTCATGGGCATCTAAAATAGAGAGATTTCTGAGGCGATCGCGAACATGCACATCTGTGTTACCAGAATATTGCATTTAGTGTTACAATAAATGAGGAATCACTATTCACGAAATTTCAGTTCGATATAAATATAAATGTAACAAAGGTCTAAACAGGACATGGTAAAATGCAAAATGTGCTTATTTTCCTCGTTCATATGCATCTGAGGGGAGTCGATGCAAAATGTGCGAGAATCATGCAAAAAATGGGATATTATGTGTGCAGCTAATTACATCCTCCACATAATTTATTAAAATTTTAGCCACTTTTAAAACCAGGTGTATATTTGCATTTAGATCTCTCATTTCTGTGTCGCTGAGAGACTTCCTTTGACAGTGGCAGCACCATAGTGGCTAGATGGAGGCATGTGATGAAAGAATGTTTACCAAAATATCACAGATTAAACTCTCAGGATCAAATGTACAGGTGTTAGAAGACATTGTGCAAAATGTACCATTTTGTGGCTGCAGTTAAAGCACACTCCTTGTGATGTTTTACAAACTCAAAGTTTTCTTAGCTGGAATAGCTGAAGTACACTTTATTCAAATAGAAATGTATTTGTTAACACCACTATCTCTTCATCATTGAACTTTCATTGTGTTCAAATTCCATGCTGTAAACTTAGTAAATCTGTTGTAAATTTAGACACATTGTGAGTGAATGTTGCAGTTATCAAAGCACATTCTATGCTGATACATACATCTGACCCTGAGAGTAGTAAATATAATGAAATCATGATTCCATACCTGTCGAGTATAAGGTCCTGTGCAAAGATGAGTTTGCCTGGTGAGTGGATGGACCTCCAGATGAGTCCCATCATTAGAATCTCCAGCCAGGAGCTTTCTAACAACTGCACTTGATCATGCAGAGCCAGTTCCTGGAAGCCTTTAGAGAAGAACACATTATGCTAGTTAATACTAAGAAACAGAGAGGACAGCTCTGAGGATTTTTTGTTCTACCACAAACAGGTTTCATTACTAACCGTGGACAGACTTTGATGTGAATTTTTGAGAGCAGTATCACAAAATAAATAGTTCACTATTTATTTGTAACCTCAATATGATCTACTACATCAATGCCTCTGTAATCCATGTGTGTGAACTAGTGCCACTACCACGTTGGAGTTACCGCTGCACTAAGAAGGATCCACCACCTAAATGATATGCAGTCAACAGCGGTCCTTTTGCTGCCCCTTTCCATTAAAGGGGGGGTATTAAATTGTGCAGCAACAGAAGACAACAGATAGTAACTATAGACCTACCAAGTGCACCAGTGAAGTGGGTGTTACTAATAAAATGGCCAGTGATCGGAAGTGTGATATCCATCAAATAACCTTCAGAGATAAATGGCTGTTTTTATTATGTGTATTTATTATGTGCACTTTACATGAATGTTGCCCTTTTTCCTTGTTAGCTCAAGATAAGGATGATTCATCACAACAAATCATTTTGTTTACATTTTCCATGTGCCTACAATAGATTTTAGGTAGCATCATCATGGACCCACCAGGAAAAAACATTTTTCACCTCCCCCTCCCTCAAGCCCCATCCTGGGGGGGTGAATTACAAGTAGCAGATAAGGGTTTAACATGATGCAGGGTTCTGTACGCAGGAGATTCCGTTCTGAAGTGCCTTTTTAGACAGAGTATCTTCATTTTTCTTGTTTTTTCCCCTTTTATGTTTGTGTTTCTATGTAACATTGTTACACAACTCCTCTTTACCCATTTGAATGTACTTTTTGTTGATGTTTTTGGCACATAGGAGCACAACCTTCTTTCCAGGTGACTGCCCTGCATTGTGCCTGATTCAAAAAGACACCCAGGCTTAGACACTTAAGGGCCCGTTGATGTTAAAATCTTGTCATTAAAGGGAATTTCCTATTACAGCAATTTGCCTCTCCACGTTCAGATACAATCAAGACACATTTCCGAGCGTATGTATGTTTGAGGGGATCTACAGGCCTCCGCTCATTGGACCTTAAAGGGGCTTTCAGACCGAACACGGCAGGCGCTGCGCTTTGCTCTGAAACCCATTGTTTTCTATGGCTTGCGCGGC